>JAYKAV010000529.1:0-36089 GCA_035582835.1 Phoebastria nigripes | reverse complement strand
CAGTGGGCTGCACGCCAGGATCTCCCCTTGAGTAGGGATGCCTCTCAAGGTTACTCCTCGAGGTTGAGAGATTCCTTGCCACAACAGATCCTCTGTAAGCGACTGACAGCATGCTAAACTTGGAAATCTTAGCTAAGTGATATAAAGGATTGATTGCGCATATATAATCCTTTAGACATAAACCATTGACCAAGTCTGGGACTTGGATCCAGCCGCACCTAGACTCCTCTCTGAGAAGGAGTTTAGAGAGCAAGGGCGTCCTCTCTGAACCTCATGACTCAACGGGAGGGTCTCCCTGACAGTTTTGTCTGACCCTGTCCTCCATGCAGTAAATAATCAAGTGTACCTTGCCATAGAATCTTGTTGAACTACTGTCACATTTACCATTGAACTTTCTTAACTCACTGTCCTACATCAATAAACATATTGCTGCTTCTCTCTTAAGAGTGAAGTGCATCTCTCTCACTCCACCTGTGACAGCTCTTCTAGGCAGGGACTTTGCCTTCCCAGTTGTTTGCCAAGAGCAATGCATACTGTTTGTATAATGTTAATTACTAATATTAATTAGTAATTGAGCTTGTTATTTCAGTAATTTACATCTTGAGATGAAACACAGCAGGTTTTGGCCAAGAATATATGAAGATAACGATAAAAGAAAATCTGCTGCACCAACTGGAAATAACCAGGGTAGTTATCAGAAATTAATAAGCACTGATTATGGACTAATAATTCACATTTTTTTAAGAAAAACAGTGCTGTGATCAACCACACTCCAAAAAGTCACAAAGCAAAACTAGAATTCACACTTTTTAGCTAATAATATTCAAATAACTAAGAGTCTGCTCAAAACACAGGTTTAAACAACAAAAAAAAACCCACCCAGGAAACAAGATTCTTCTCAGTTTACATTAAAAAAAGAAAAAAAAAATTGTTTTTTTGTGTTGCTGTCTGCGGGGAACAGAATAGATACCAAATGGTCACAAAAGGAAGTGCTAGAAAAGAAACTCTAGGTACTGGAAGATCCAGAGGTTTCATCCCAAATCTGCAGAAATTAACCAGAYACTCTCTATACAGCTCAACGTTCCTTGGCACACGCAAAGAACATCCTACACAGGACACCAAGTGTATTTACATCATTAAATGTAGTGATGTAAAAGTGTATTTACATCACTAAACACAGCAAAACACAACTGCTTAGATGAAATCAAGACATATGTAGTAGTACAGTAACATGGTAATTCAGAAACTGAATTTACTACTTGCTGAGAGTTTCCTCATGTTTTTTTGCCTGCAAGGATTTGACCCCAAATATCTATTAGAACACAGTATTATTCACAGCAGCAAAACAAGCACAAAATAATCAACAGAAAACACCTTCATCTGTTGGGAACTYCTAAAACCTATCCAAATCTCCCAAGGTGGAAAAAACACAATTTTATTTTCTTCTTTCAAACCTATTCTAGATTTAAATGCTGCCATGGTGTTAAGGGGGTTTATTAGCTGCTATAGAGGTGAAAGCAATTTATTCCACATATTTGTTATGATTATACTTTAAGTGAAACTGCCCCCTAAGACTGAAAAAGTAGTAACTACATGCTTATATGAAGGAATTTGTTATTCAAAGACCAATTTGCTTTTTCACCTCTGAAGTTGAGACCTCTCACTGGTTATTTACTGTTTCATTCACTCACTGTCAATAAGGAAAGGAACATAAAAATATAACAGATAGGAAACTTGTGATTTCTCATGAATTAATGAAGATGATATCATAAGGTTTCTAAGAACAATATAATTACTTTCAAAAAAACATTTAATTCCATTTTCTCCCTGTCAGCTTTGAAAAACAACACAACACACACAGCTCCCTGATACACCTTTTCCTATAGCAAGGATTAAACCTCATAATAAGAAAACTACCAAATATATATATATATTTATTTTTAATCTTTAATTGAATTCATCTAATAGGTTGTTATGTGGTAACCCTCCTGGTTCAACCTATGCTCTTTGGCCCTTTTCTTTTCTTACTACAATACTATATTATTTATTAATGATTCCTGCATGCCAAAACTTATTCCATTGAATCAATTCAGTCTTCCATTTACTCCCTGGAATCAAGGTAAGCTTAAAAAAAGACAGTCCTAACACATAAAGACAGCCTTTTTAACATAGTGAAAGACACCATCTCCAAATACAGGGGGCCAACATACATATTTTATAGTAAATACAAAGTTTCAAATTACATGCTCAAAAACTGATGAAAAACTGAGAAACTAAAAAAGTTGCTGAAGAACATAACTAAAAATACGAATTTCAGGCTGAAATCTATCCCATGCGCTGATCAGAGAGCTTGCCAGAAAATGCACTTGTAAAATCTATATGAACAATTTGTCTACATTACTTGGGTTAGGAAGCCACAAATTCTGACACAAGTGGAAAGCAGTGTCAGAAATATTTCATATACAAGACATATTTAGCTAAATACAGCAGTTTTACATTTTAAACTCAGAGTATCTCAGTGAACAAGTTAAAAGTATTTTCTTTTTACAACTGAAGCTGTATATGACTGTTTTCCTAAGAGAGTCCAGTGGCCTCCTGATCTTTTAACACAACACCCAAGTATCATCAGCTAACAATACAACTCATAGCCTCTCAACCAACCCTCTTAAAAGACTATTTTATGTACTCTATAATTACAAAATACAATACTTATCTACAGTCAATAGAAGATTTTGTCAGTTTTGCTAAATCTTTGTTTAATCTGGTGGACCATTTGCTACGTACTGATACAAATCCCAAGCAATTCCACTCACAGGTTGCTTCTTTAGTCTCTCTCATGGATTTCTAAAGCAGCTATAAAATCCTTGTGACCTCCTGTAACAACAGCCAAGGTTTTAAAATGCTGGTCATGATTAGCTGGGAGGGATGTTTGCTTCAAAACACAAAGGAGATCTCAGACAAGACTTTGCAAGGATTTCTAAAATCATTTCAAAATAACAAAACCAGTTGGTGTTTAATAGCATGCATGTATGAAAGACAAAATCTGCTTGCTGCTTATATTATGCATATAGAAGTTCTGTTCGTTCTCTAGCGTCCAAACGCATCTTGCAAATTCCTGTCACTTTTGAACTCCCCATAAAGGGAAGGATCATTAATAAGCTGGCTTGCTCAGAGTGTTAGCGGAAAGGAAAAACCACAACATCCCTCAGAAGAAACTCTCAGAACTCTTGCTCACCATTTGATACAAGCAATCATAAAAAAGTTCACAGCACTGATGATGCCTCTTTCAGCAAGCATCAGCTCCACCATGGCACTATAAAAGATGGGGCAATGATGAGCTTTTTTGCTACCTCTGATTGTATCTCTAGTGCTGCCCCTCCTCTCTGCTTCCCTCCTGCCTGCTTTTCCTTTTAAGACCAGCATCGGGTTTACATATTGAGCTGTTCTGTCTTCACATACTGATTAGTCAGACTACAGAAATGATTCTAGCAGAGAGGTAATAAACTTCCTACATTTGGTAAGGATGGCTTCCTCCTGGCACACAAGACACATCCAAGTAGCCCACAGTTTTCCCAAGATGCTTACAAAAATGCACATAGACTGTTGTGAAGGTGAGAGAAACGATTAAAAAAAATGCTCTGTAGACACCAACTTTATTTATACCCAGTCTTCTCATTTTTTGTCTAAAGATGCTTCATCAAAACACAATTATATTTTTAAAAGAGAAACTTTAAGAAAGAGAAAGAAAGAAAAAGTAAGAAAAAGCTTCATTTTGTACACAGGATTAAATGCAAAATCAACAAGAAGTAGGAAAGAAGATTGCGAAACACCTAATGAAACAAAACTAGAAAGAACTAGACTCTTAAAAGTAAGTATTATTCTAAAATTTTAAATAATATTCCTGTGATTACTTAAAGATAACTTTTCATTACGGAAGGATGATGGTGCAGTTGATAGAAGAAAGTATAAAGCAAGTACGATGCCTTAATGGAGAACCAAACAGAAGACAAAACCAATTTCATCAAGCTCTAAATTTCAGATAAAGTTTACATTTGCAATTTCTTCATGCACATTACAAATTGCAAGTTTAGAGACATACAAGAAAGGATTTTATGGATTAAATGTTATAAAATAATGTGAATTTTCTTGGTCACTTCTGAACTACTGTTAATAATCAGTTTTGCTAGCAATTTTGACTTCCTTTATGTGCTTTTTCCTGCATTGTAATATGGCACTTTCCTTCCAATAACACTTCCTATAATTTTTCTGATACTGTTTTAATCTTCAGTCACACATGTTGCCACATCGTGATACTCCTTTTTGATAAAGGACAGGTTTCTATTTAATTAAACACACTGAAGGTATTTTAGGAAATTGCTGCAAAGAAATACTATTCTTCCATAAAAGAAATGACCCACTGTATTTCTACATTTTGAATATAAAATATTGGATAAATAAAAATTAATATTACTACACTAGATTCCAAACAACTAACTAGCAAATGGCTTCTTACTAAAGAATAAGAATTTTATAGCAAGAGAATTTTATAGCTGTGTGATAGTTCAGTTTGAAATGTTTAAGAGGGAAGTTATAAATTTTGAAAGTATAATATTTAGCATTAGCAGTCTTGGGCAAGCCTTCCTGATAAGACAAAAAGACATGTCCATATTTTTTTCAGGTGAGAAGGTTTGTTTTTGTGTGTCCCTCTTCAAGACAGACCTGATAAATCATGGTCGAACTCTACTCAAAGTAGTAAATTATGCTTTGAAATAGTCGCACAGAATTTGACAGTATGTAAGTTTGATAAAAACAATGCATCAACAGTCTACTTTATGCTCGTAGAAGTGGCTAAAGCATAGCTCATTTTAAAATAATATAAACCCAGTTATTTTTAATAGTTGCTTCCAGGAAGGAAAGTACCTGTAAAGTCTCAAACTGGGCAGGGTTTGACTCCAGGTATTAAGGCGTTTCTTTACTTGGGGTTTTTGCATGCCTGCTTTGCCCTTAATTCCATATTTCTGCCAGCTTTTACCTTGATTTTTCTTCTCCATAATATGAGACCTTTCTTAACAAGGTACGGTTGTGCTCTATATCAACTGTCTAATCCAACCTTTCCAGTCTAAAGCTAAAGACACTGATACATAATTTTGATGCCTGGGATCCTAACCTTTCCCATTATAAAATGGCCCTTTTTGGTTAATACGTATGATTTGTAGATAAGCTACCCATGAAATTCCTATGAAATATTAAAAAAAACATAGGATAAGCTTAATGCTGCTTCTAACAAGATAACTGATGGACTAACAGATGACCTTTTTGGTGGCAAAATATTACTTTAGCTTAATCTTAAGATAGAACGGTACAAGACTAAGTTTACATTAGAAATTGCTAGGAAAAAACAGTGGCAATATTTTGCTTTTTCTCTTTAAAGAACCAAGGTTTGACTAAAATATATTAAATTTGTATTATTCTGTATAACTATCAACTGTGATATGAATTTCTGTGTTAGTCTTATTTTTGCAATCTCTACAAACAGCATGTTTTCTAAAATAAATTTTAGTAGAAGTTACACTGGAGCATCCCTTGAGATAGGAGAAAATACCTTCTTTAAAAGTAATCTCAGGAATGAGGATTAAAAAGATAACTTAAAGCTTCATTTCTTTTATCTTATCACATCTTTGCTCCCTCATAGGAAACGAAGTGATAACTACTGTAGAAAAGAAAAACACACTGCAGACAGACTTCAAGGCTGCACCCTTTTAGATCGGTTGATGGAGATCCAGAAAGGAGGAACCATATTTTCCTTATTTTTAACTACCGTGTTTCCCCCAGTAAAAATGTTTGTAAGACTACAGGATTAGAATGCAAAAAACTTATACAGAATCCTATAGAGAAAGGCACTGAATGTTGGTAAGAGGTATGTATAGAACACAGAAGATATCAGAAGGTGAGGCTGAAACTGGAGAAACGAGGACCTACGACTGTTTTTTTGATTGGTGCTCAAAGAACTTGTGAAAAATTATGGTATGTGTCAACAGTGGGCTAACTGACTGACCCAGACACATGCGATTCTAGCTGTATGTCAGAGAAGGTGGTCCTTGGATATATTTAATTCACACAGTGCAGTGTCAAGTTCCTTTTATTGAGTATAATTTTCTTCAATGTTTGGTGAATATTTACGAAGAATAAATTAATAATATTCCTACATATCTCATTTCATTACAGCCACATTATATTGTGGATTAAAGTAGTTATCTATCACAACATATTTGGAATTTTCTTTTCTGTCAACAATTTTATCACTGAGATACCTGTTAACATTTGTTTCAACTGTTCCAAAAGAACTGGAAGTTTGGGGGTCATGCCCTGTTAGTCTCTTCACATTGAATAGCAGATTAGTAGAATGTAATTATCTGTAAAGTGTTTATCAGTATGAGCAAGGGTTCCACAAGCTGATGATTTACAGAAAGCAAGCTGCTCCATTTTTACTGTAGCTGTATCTACTCTTTGTGCTCTGGGAACTATTCTAAAACACTAACGCCATTTCTGATATCTTGCAAGATAGAGACCATACTGCATTTAATATTATTTGAAAGTTATATTAATTTATATGAAAGACAACTTGAATTTTGCATAATGTCTGACACAATAATCTAGTTAGTATTTTAGTGCAGAACCAGAATAATTGTAAAGGCAAAGAGTCATGAATACCAAAAGATACAACTAGACAGTTTTTAACTAACTACCAAAATTTTTTTTTTTTCTTTCCAAAGAAGAATTACGGATAAGTAAGTCTCGCCAATGTTTTAGGAAAAATATCTAGGAAATTCAAATCCACTTACATTTTAAAGTTGTAGATATATATTGGGGGGACCTGGTGGACAAGTTGAACATGAGCCAGCAACACGCCCTTGCCTCAAAGAAGGCGAATGGTATCCTGAGCTGCATTAAGCAATATGTTGCCAGCAGGTTGAGGGAGGTGATCCTTCCCCTCTACTCAGCACTGCTGAGGCCACATCTCGAGTGCTGGGTCCAGTTCTGGGCTCTCCAGCTCATGAGAGAGATGGAGCTACTGGAGAGAGTCCAGCAAAAGGTGACTAACGTGATTAAGGGACTCTCGTAGACTCCCAAGATGATTAAGGGTACTTCTATAAGGAAAGGTTGAGAGAGCTGGGACTTCGGCCTGGAGAAGACAAGACTCAGGGGGGATCTCATCAGTGTATATAAATACCTGAAGGCAGGGTATAGAGAGGACAGAGCCAGGCTCTTTTCAGTGGTGCCCAGTGACAGGACAAGAAGCAATGGGCACAGACTGAAACACAGGAGAGTCCTTCTGAACATCAGGAAACACTTTTTAACTGTGAGGGTGACCGAGTACTGGAACAGATTGCTCAGCATAAAGGTTGTGGAGAGGTTGTGGAGTCTCCATCCTTGGAGATATTCTAAAGCTGTCTAGACATGGTCCTGGGCTACCTGCTCTAGGTGGCCCTGTGTGAATAGGGGCGAAGAACCAGATGACCTCCAGAGGTCCCTGCCAATCTCAACCATTCTATGATTCTGTAATACTAGCTTTACAAATGAAAACGATGAGTTTGTTCATCTAAGAACTAAAAAGCTCATTTACTTAATTATTAGTGGGTTCATGAAACCTGTCAAGAGGAACCTTATCTACCATGGAAGTCAAGATTTAACTCATTATCAGCAGAGATGGATAATTTTCTTAGGGGAAAACATTTTTTTAACATATACTCTAAAGAAAAAAATTAGTTTACCTTTATTTATGGTATTTATTTTTCCCTTTTTGCAGGTACCTATTCATATTTCACAAGAAAAATCTGTAGAACTGGCTTAAGCATGAATTCACACTAGATAGATAGGTCTTTGGCAAGTTTGTAGTTGTCATTAAGTAAACAAAAGAAACAAAAAGCAACTAGGAATAGTAGCACAACAACAAACAGTAAAAAACAACCRTGCAATTCTTAGAACTTCAAAGATTTGTTTAGAACTTACACAGGTGACTGGAATTTGTTTTCATAAATATTTTATTAATAAGCTCCTGTAAGAAGTAGACAGGGTTCTGATCCTCAAAAGAATTACATGTTTGCTTAATATGAAGCATAGGAATAATCCTCCTAAAATCAAAATAATCAAACTAAGAATATATATATGCATACACACATGTATTGGGCATATATAGAGACATATGGACATGTTTTAAGCAACTGACAACATTTTTCAGGACACAGGCCTGTATTTTTCACTGCAAGCTGCTGAAATCAGTCAAATCACCTTATACGTTTCACTTCTATTTGCACCTTGTAATACTGCTACTCCTCACACACATGCACATTACACTTGAAGAATGGTCGATGGAAAGAGCAACAGTGTTTCCTTTGAGGCTAAAATTTACATACATACTCTAAAACATGTATTTGAAACCGCGCCTCAAATTATAAATTCTATCATTCAAGTATTACATGTACAAGTTATGTACACAAAACCCCTTATAGTCCCTTTATAACAGGAAATTTAAAAAGTCATTTTAATCTTTTTCATTTTATCATTAGAAGTAGAGTCAGTGTCTATATACAGTATTAATAACTTGATAATGAATTCAAATTTTTCTTAAGCTTTCAAAATTGAATCTTTTGTGAGCGGCTTTGCCTTTTAAAAACAAAACAAAACAAAACAAAACAAAACAAAACAAAACAAAACAAAACACCCACCCCCCAAAAAAAAAACCCAAACAAAAAACCCCACCAAAAAACCCAAACCAGAACAACTGTTGTCTGACAGGCAGGATTTTCCAATCTCATACTGCTTTAAGTTTGAAATGCATATATTTTTCTTAAAAACCAAGACAACAACAACCCCCCCAAAATAAACAAACAAAAAAGCACATTTACAGAGATCTAATATACAAACAGATTTGGAAAACAAATGAAGGATAAGCAATAGAGCAAGAAAATATAACTGGATTAAATTCTTCTTCTGTCTGTAAAATGACATTTCGTCTCTAAATATTAAGTACTATACCAAGAATTCTAAATTATATCAAAGGCAAAAATATCAAAGACAAACACACGCAGTGCTTATTTTTCTGTCTTCTTTTAGGCATATGATTATTTAGCACCCAACAGGTAATTATCCACTTTTCCTTTATTCTAAGCATCTATTCACTCCTCTAGAGAATGTGATTTGCATAAAGGCGATCTCCTGGGAGTTTTGGCTCTATCTGAAAAATCACGATCAATTTCTGTGTAATCCAGCTGGATATGAAGCGAGATATGGCACATAGACGAATGGAAATGCAAGAAGCACCAAAGCGTGAAAGAAAGTCACCTTGAAGGGCTGATACTGCAGCATATTTTGCCTAAGGTTTCATAGCTACATTACACATGCATGTTCAAAATATATACTGCCTAAGCATAAACTATATGAACAATCACCTAATAGAGCATCTAAACGTTTCCAGAATGTACATCCTAGCAAGGTTAGGGTCTAAGTAAATTATGCCTTATTGATAATTTGGTTTTGCTCCAATTAAGTTGACAAATAAACTCCTGCAGATGGCTTAGATAAATCTGGATAAAAACTGGTTCCTTTCAGCAAACGGCATCTGTATCTCATTTGCCATACAAGGGCTACAGCATACGGACTATCTTTCTGAACCAAGAAGAAAAGGTACAAGGTTATCACTTTTGATTAATAGCTTTAAACCTCATGATGATGTTGTCCTAGAATGTTCACTTGTCCTCCTATTTTGGGCATAAATGTTATCCCAGCACTTTGTTGGTTCTCCCCTGTCGCCTTCTCCCCCCAAGGCCTGCTAGGTCAGTCCATTCTGAGAATAGCATTAGATTATTTGTTTAAAATATATTTTTCTCAGAAAAATATTCAGTACAAAACTCCCCACCTAAACCAGCTAAAATCAGATTATGATTTCACTTAAAAGAATAAAAATAACTCTGATGAACTAGGTTCTACATGCTCCCTTAAGACTTATGCAGCTGCAAAATGCCTTTACACCCTTACAGGTAGCACATTTCAGAAACTTACTCAATCTTCAGGGAACTAATACCGAGGATTTAAAAGGATCCATTCATTGCCAGCAGGGAGGAAGAAAAGAAGGTTGAAATCTTATAACATAAGTCTTTCTACTGAGACAGTAACCCATACCTAAAGATGAGGAAAGGTATGAAGCCCCCAACATCTAAGGAAAAACCCTAATCTTCCTAATGATTAACCATGGTACAAGATGCCTTAAKACAAATTGAATGGCTTGAACAGGTTTTAGTATTTGTTATGAAGGCATATTGATGACACTAAAAATACAGATACACATAACTGTATCAAATAATCAAAAATGGCAGTTTAATTATATGTTATCCTTATTCATGTGAATGTTTAGTGAGAAACATATTATGATATTATGAGGTTATTTAATTGCTTTGTAAATAAGATACATATAGAATAGTATACAAAATTGTGCCAAAAATCTTACACTGTTTGGTAAAAAGAATTATTCACTCGCAGCAGAAGCTAGAAACTGCCATTTAGAAAAATTTCCAAGCATTAGATGTCATTTACTTAATTCAATATAATTCTAATAATTCTGAGACTTAACCTAGAAATCAGGTTTGTTTGTTTGTTTGTTTTTTGGTTTGGTTTTTTTTTTTTTTTTAAAGATACATTGATTGTAAACCCCACCAAAAGAGACAGAATACAAGATAGATGTAGAGGTAGGTAAGTGGGGTTTTTTCATAAGTGCATAAAATATTAGAGAAAGTATTTATACACATTTAGCCAAGATTTGAGGGCAGTATTTGTGCTTATCAGCACTATACACATCCCCATGCATTAAACTGTAACTTTATTTAATGTTTTTTTCCAGATAGACATAAAAATGTAGAACACCATACATGTGTCATAAAATCACTATATGATTTATTTTAGAATTTGAAAGTATAACAACAGCCAGGTTTAATGGTGGTTATTGTCTTACTATGACATATGAAGGAAGAAACTAGTCTGTTGCCTCAGCCATGTACCACCCACCCACCCATTTCTAGATTCATTCCAGAGCAATGCAGACTTCCCAGGTAAAGTATACATAGGCTAAAAAATATATAAATAAATAAATCAAAATTTTCAAACTTGAGTGCAGAAAAGTGAGCTTTTCAACATAGCCCCGTACCTAAACAAGTGGACCTTTTGTTCTCACCTTCCTTCACAGATATGCTCAGCTCCCTGAGACAATTTATRTGAAAAGTATTCAAGAATATTGTGCTAAGAATGCCACGAAAACAAAAATGAGAGCATGTTGGACTACAGCTTTGAACATCAACCCAAATAAGAAATCATACATTGCTAGCAATTTAGTCAGTGGTATTAGCAGAATAAAGGAACAGAATTTGAAAGATTACTGTTGAATGAGATAAAATGTGAAATTTGAAAGCCCTTTAAATAATGAGTTTCTTGCTGTTAAAATTTGCCACAGCTAGATAGCAAAACAATTACTTTGTGACAGATTGTGGGGAAAATGGCAACTTTATTTAAAGGGTAGACAAATTTAATACACTTATTTCTTTCTTTATTTTCTCCTTTGTATTGTCATGCTTTCCGAGTGAGTGGCTGTCAGGGACTTCTACGGACGATAGCAATACAGTAACAAGGGACTACAAAACATGGTGTTTCTATAAGTGAACTACCAGTGGACATGCACAATGGTTCTGCTTCTTCTATAAAATTCCCATTAAGAGTTGGTCAGGAAATAACATTTTTCCTTTGGAAAAGAAATAAAAATCAGCAATGATTCTGCTGCTCTTATAAGCCACTGTTTAGGGTGCACCGGCCTCTTTCCTTTCTTCCTAACTGTGCAACAGTAGCTAGGGATTTGTATTTTCTCAGAAATACTACTCAACATTTTATGAAATCCTTGTCTAATTGAAAAAAGTTAGTTAAAGACAGTTTGATGGGTTTAATATTATTTAATGGTTAATAATAACTGGCTCTATCTCTTGGAAGTGAATTCCATAGTTGCCCAAATACCTTGCAACAGTCATCTGTGTAAATTTTCTTTCCTGCTGAAACCRCAGGGATTTCTAGCATGTTTGCTGCACAACACAAAAGGTTTGCAGTATTTTTGAAGTGGTCCATCTGAATTAGAGCAGTAATTAGTTTCTTTTTGTGCGTGGTTTATTTTTTTGTTTTTGTTTTTGTTTTGTTTTGTTTTTTTTTAAATTCAACTGGAAACCTCAGATGAGACTCCTATGAAAATGAGTTGACATTCCTCTCCTGTAGGTGTTCTTCCTAAAACCAGCATGAGGGTACGTTAGCGGTCACTACTAAATAAAATTTAAAAATATTTTGACAAATAGAAGGAAGGAGTTCTAGAAGGGGAGAGCAGAAGAACGATCCTAGCTATGCACACAGTGCAGGGCAGACAGAACTTCTTGTTATCGTGAAGAGCCAAAATAGTCCATGAAGTGGCATTTKGCTGAGTAGCTTGAGAAGGTTTTACCAGGCCCAGGAACTTTTATGAACCTGAAAGCTGTTCCTTTCCCTTTCTTATGATTACAAAGCAGAGGTCTCAGCTGCACACAAACAGCCATTGATTATAGAAAGAGGAACTACTCAGCTATAAAACTATGCATAAAAAAATTATTTTAGTGCCTGCTTTTCTGTATTTACTTCCAGGAAATACACTTACAGTAAAACTAGAGATAGTTGAAGTCAGACTACAKCATGGCCCTGTCGATCGCCCAGAGCGTGCTCTTGCATATGCAGGATGCATGAATCGTAGAAAGGAAAAGTGAATAATTAGCAATAAAGAACTATACAAAAATGAACTTTTCTGTACGTCAGGAGAGCAACATCAATACAAAAGGAATGAGCCAGTTAGAAATTCATAAGCAAAACAAGGCCTAAAGGGTCTGAGGTGCTTTCAGGAGTTGCACATTTGTGTGCAGAATTATTTTAAGAATTTTGAAACCTTACGAATTCTGGAATACTGGGAGTGCGTTACAGTAACATAGTAGTTGGAACTGCTTTGGAGAAACTGGTTGAAATCAGATTTAGTAGGTGTAGTAAAGGAAATAATACTTTTGGTTTTGGTATTTTACTCCTCGCTGAAAACTACAACAGRAGTTGTTAATTTCAGGAGTGTTTAATTAAATTATAAGGTGACAAATTGTGGTCTACTTGAAAAAAGAATGGACTGTTCATTACTATTTTAAAACAGCTTCTAAATATATTGTTTTCAAATACTTTCTAGTGCTACCTTTGCATATTTTAATTGCTAAAAAAATTGCTAAAATCACAATTAACATGCAGTACAAGTTGGTTTTATTTATAGAAACATAAAATTTTCAATTGATTTTGATCAATTGTGGGATAGCATTTGTCTAGAAGTCCTCCTAATAAATGCAATTAGTTTAATTATCTTTTACTATGGTTGGCTAAATGTGATAATTGTGCTTTTTTGGGGGGGGTGAGGGTTTGGGGTTTTTGTTTGTTTGTTTTGAAAGTGTATAAATTATACACTTAAATATGAAACAAAAAACACAAACATGAAACACTTAATCATGCTTGTGGGGGTGATTCAGGGATCTGTAGGACATGAAAGAATATTTCTTATCTAAACTATTACTTAGACATTTTTCTTCACAATATAATTTTATAAGAACTGCAAAAAGATTAGAAGAGAGTTTGTAATACAGCTGCAATCTTTACATCCAGGGCATTTAGCAGCCAGCGTCTCCAAGGGGAATTTTTTCTTTTTTTTTTTTTTTTTTAAATCTCCCACAACCACTGCAGGGGGTAATGTCAAGTCTCCGAAAACCTAGCACACTACACTGAAGAATATTTCAGACTTTGATATCTGCAAGACACATGGGACCTACTACCTGTTTCTTGTGGTTTTATGGTCAACAGGATGCAGCAGCAAAACAGACCATACCTTCACTGAATTGCTTTAATCAAATTCTGTTAAGCCCCTAGCATTATAAAATAACATTAAATACAAATGTCACTTCAAAATAAAAACAAAACAAAACAAAAAAGAACTATGTAGTTAACTTGCATTATTCTTTGACATCATCCCTTACCACTCTTGAAATATATTGCATTAAAAGAAAGCATGCACTTTTACAGCTCATTCGCTTGTATTCTTTGAGACTTCATGTAAATAATTTTAGTTAAACCTTAAAAAAAAAAAATTGAGATATAGCAGTTTCACGCTAACAATTTATTTCCACTTGATGCCTATCACTCCATTTTTTTGAATGGCTGGTATCTTTCACACTTTTTGTTTTTAACTCTCCATCTGTAAGTGGCCTCTGTTGGTGGTTCTGAAAGCTCCTATAATTGCTTCTTATGGGCTCAACATTTTTTCTTTTCCACCAGTTTTATCCCCTGACTTCTCCACCTTTCACTAGTGTTTCTTAGACCATTTAGGACTAAACACTTTTCCTGTATATAGCTTTACAAAAAGTTCCAGRAACTCTACAGAATTCTCTCTGAAATTTAATGAGATAATTCAAGTAAATCAGATGTGCAGAATGACTCTAAATTTCTCCATTGCACACTGTAAGAATTGACTGAGCTTAGAAATACTTATGTTTTACAAACACAGCCAATAAGTTGATAAGCTTATGTAAGCACTGTTTGTAAATAAATTTTAAAAAGCCCATTTTTGGCTCGGAAACTTTACAGTGTAATGCTAAGACACCATTAATAAAACATGAAACATTATAAAGATCAGTACTAACCCTGGAGAACACATCATAATACCTGTAGCACCCCTTTTGGAGAGGTGGTTTACTTTGACTTCCTCTACAGTCAATGGGAAAAAATACACTTCCTCCAAAGAAAAATGAATGTAGTTGTTCCTAAATTATTCTTTGGAGTAGCCTCTTTCTGTCCAAAAGTCCAATCCCACGAAGCAACTAGACACTGTACATGCTCTGGCTCTGCTGTCATTTAGGAGATGTAGCTCTCGGGTCAGAAAAAGGAGCAGGAAATCCAAGAGCTGTAGGTACGAGTAACCTCTAACCTCCTCCAACTGAGAGCATCTTAGTTAAATGTCAGACAGGTTTTAGCAGACACACATCTAATAACTATCATGTTTTCAAGTTTTTAAGGAGGAATCTAAAGAGGAACAATGGAGTGGCTGAGGATGTTTACAGAAAACTCTTCCCAACGGTTGATGTTGCATGAGAAAAATGCCTTAAAGAACTTGCCTAAAAGAAGTGTAACAAGTAGACCGATATCACACAACAGTCAGTTGTGTGCACTGGTTTCATGATGTGAAAGATCATGAAGTGGGGATTAGCTCCCAGTAGAAGCCAGGTAGCTAGCTTACAGTTGATGAGCCAGAGAAGAAATGCAAAATGAAAGATGACAAACAGATAGCTAGAACACAGCATTTTGAAGGGCTACAATTGCCATATCCATCAGGAATGGAGTTGCAACGTCCGGGATGCCAGATGATCATGGGTGATTCAACTATGTTGATAGAAAGGACATAGTATTCAGAAAAAAAAAAAATCCTTGGGACGAGGATATGTTTTGGAAGGAAGAACTCAGAGCAATCTCAATTAATTGGCCCAGGAACAGGCTAGATAGTGATATTGTATGTAGTAATTGAGGAGAAATTAAGAAAACAAGTCATGCCTGCCAATTTCTTATCRTTAGTCACCTACAATATTGAATAATAATTACATGTTGAATGAAATCTTTTATTGTTAATTTCTTATCTTTAATTGCACTCGGAGTTGTCAGGTACCAGAATTAAACTATATTTTTTAAAAAAAWTTATTTGCTGTTCTGGAAAGTGTATTGGACAATTCAAAAGGATTTTGACAAATATCAGAACACCGACTGAATTAGTCGAGAATCCTTGTATTAGAAGGAAGACACCAAGACAAAGTTCAATGGCTGCAAGTTGAAGCTAGATAAAAAGCAGACTAATAGTAAAGTATACTCTATAGTGAGAATTTCTAATCTTTCTCATTACCCATCTTGAATTACTCTGAGGTCTCTTTAAATCTGTATCAGGTAGCTTTCCAAAAGATATTCTCCCACAGAACTCTGAACCTTACAGAAGCATCATTTACTGTAATTTATTGGCCTTTATTTAAATGCTATTTATAGCATGAGAGTGGTCTTGCTTTCTGTGGTTATTTCAGACCACGATTGTGTTGTGGGTTGGTTTTTTGGTTTTTTGTTTTGTTTTGTTTTTTTGTCCCATAAGCTCACTCTTATAATGCTCAATATTATTAAGTGCATACTATGACCAGTTTTGGACTCTCCCGTGTAAGACAGACATACTGGAGGAAGTCCAACCAAAAGCTACCAAGATGGTCAGGGGCACAACATACAAGAAGCTGAGAGAAACGAGTTTGTTCAGCCTTAAAACAAAGCTAAGGGGAAAACCTATTGATGTTCACTACATAGAGAGTATTAAGTCAAGCACTTCTCAGAGATGCACAGCAGAAGCATGAGAGACAATGGACACAAGTTAGAACATGGGAAATTTTAACTCAATAAAGGAAAAAAGCTTATTCACAGCGAGGGCAGTTAGTCTTGGAACAGGGGCTAAAGAAGATTGTGCAACATCCATCCTTGGAGATATTTGAAAACCCAGTTACGCAAAGCCCTGAGCAACCTGCCACAATTAGCCCTATTATGAGCATGAGGTTAGTCTACATGACGTCCATAGGTGCCTTCCAATCTATATGATTTTATGATTCTATGGTTCTAACTGGGCTCACTGAAAATGTTGCCACACAACTGACTGGGCTTAGTGAAAATATTTCTATCCTATGGGAGAGTTCAAGTTGTAAGCCTTATATAAGAAGATTTTCAAGAAAGCAGTAATATGAACTTCAGGCTATGTTAAAATCCTAAATATGAATCAGCTCAATGAAGGCTTTGCTGTTTGTTATGTTTTACTTGTATGTTTTACTTTTTTAAAGGCTGAGATGCCTTCATCAAACTTCTTGAAAACTACTAAGTACAGAGCTGACAAGGTTGGTAGAGCATGAAAAAGAAATACATTTTTCTTCTTCCTTTCTAGGAAAAGATTTATATATAAATCATCCAGGTGAACAGAAGAATATTTTTCAATGAAATCATTGGTAACCCAAAGCCTTTTCAACATATGGTTTTTAAGTAGTAAAGTATTTGAGTTATTTTTATAACTCAGAAAAAATTTATTACATCTTCTCTATAGTTTATGTAGTAAAGATTAGGAAACTTATCTTTGCAATATGAAATAATCTGACTTTAGAAGCTGATGCAAATTAAATTTAAAGCTTTTTATAGCTTCGTTTACTATTCATACATCAAGGTAAGAGTTCAGCAAGCAATCAACATATGAAATATAAAGTGAAAGTACTAGAAGTAAATCATTTAAAGACTACTTAAGACAGCAAAAGCACCTTGGGAAGAAATTGGGAGTACCTCTGAAAATCTCAAAAATTACATCTTAAAAGCTAGAAAATTACGATATGATAAGGTCAAGAGTGGTAAAGTAGATAACACGTGTTTCATGAGAAGCATGGTTAATGTGCAGCTGGGTTTTTAACAATTCTTTAAAAGTTTAAGATACGGGGTAAGAATTCTTCTGACATTGGGGTGTTTAGTTCCCTTCAAAATATGACATAGTAATCGATATAGAGTTGATTTGAGGGCTGATACACAGTGCTTAAACTATTTACTAGAATGAATCCCTGAGTAAAAAGCTTGCGTATAACAATTTTATGATTCATTTTTTGCTGAAGAACTATAAAATACTGAGCTTCTTTAAAAGTCTGCATTATTCTAATTATAGATGTCTAATCTTTCTTCTTCTCCACTTAATAGCTTCCTCATCTTCACATCTCTTCAAATAATGTTTTGATTTCTATATAGACATCCATCTCAGATGGTTCATAGCACCCCCAATTGTCCATGAAAACAAAACTGAAAAGTATTTGAAAAAGAGCTTATTTCTGTATTATTTGTGTCTGCAATAGTTTGCAACATGGATGTATTCACAAACAACACATAGGATTTCTTATCAAAACAAGTGGCATGAAGCGTCAGGCTGTGGCCATCTATTTTTATCCAACAGCAGTTTGGCCAGCTGCTGACTCTTGATCAAAGTCTGGAAAAACTCTGCAGGAAATCTACATCAGAAGAAAGGGAAAGAGGGAAACAATTTTAAATATTATTTTAAATTTATAAATTTTTTAAATTGTATTTCATCCCAGGTAAGCAGAACACAGAGTTCTTGTTATTGGGGGAAAATGAACTGCCTGGAAGAATGATTGCTGAGCGCAAAGGAGATACAGTAGAGTGGAACAAAAG
This sequence comes from Phoebastria nigripes, assembly GCA_035582835.1. Taxonomy (NCBI): domain Eukaryota; kingdom Metazoa; phylum Chordata; class Aves; order Procellariiformes; family Diomedeidae; genus Phoebastria; species Phoebastria nigripes. The sequence continues at coordinate 17,735 of JAYKAV010000529.1, read as the reverse complement.
TAACATATTACTAGGAGTGTTAACCTGTGGTGTGAATAGAGGAAAGGGGTTAGCAATAGTATGGCCTGTCTGGAAAGCAGATCTGAGTGGCCTCTTCTTCATCAGGTTGTATGAACTCTTGTCTTCATTCCTGGGGAAYTCCTTTCCTTCTCAAAAGGGTTGGCAATTTGAAGCCTGTTGACTGTCACCCTCCAAGAGTCAGTATCTTAGGTAGCCTGAGTGAGACTAGAAATGCTGAAACAGCGAAGTATCTAGGATCATTTGCTGGGCCGATGCAGACCCATCCAAATGACACAATGCAAAATCACCTCTTATATAGTCCAGCATAGGCCACCCTTCTATCCTTTTAGACTGCCAGTATTTGAAAAATGGGAAATAAAAGTAGGTAAACACATGCACCGTCAGGCTTGCATTGGCCAGTGAGCCAGCCACAGCTGAGCCACAACCTCCACAAGAAACACACCTGCTCGTTTGTAAGCAACGCACTTAATAAAGCTAACAAGGCATATAACAACTATAGAAAAACCTAATGAATCTCAGTATAAAGAAAGAAGTGGGCTTTTTCAGGTATTAATTCATGCCAATCATAAATTCTGTTTTATATTAACTAGGACAATGACTCTTACAATTCCACTTTAATCTGACACCCCCCCCAAACTAATGATATATACTTTCATATTCCTGCCATTAAACCTTAGACACCACTCAACATCCACCTCATGTTCATGTTCCCCAATGCAAGAAGATCACTCTCTTGCCGCTGAACAAAATAGTCGCATGTAATACCATTGATCACACAAAGATGTGGAGTGGCAAAAGGAGGAGGAAACACTTTACCTCTTTTTCTCTTATTTGATTAATTGCCATTAACCCCATACAAAGTTCGAAGAGAGTGGGACCGCAGCTGGGGGGAGTTTTCTGCTCAAGGTTTACAACAGAATGGCAGCAAAAAGGTGTACTAGAAAGCCAATATTCCTATTAAATCACCCAATGCACTGAATGAGACAGAAGGGAAAATACTACTAGATCGTGTAACTAAGTACATGCTGTTTTGCCAACAGACTCCCAAACTCCACTGCTTCTACTTAGTTACTTCTTGAGCTGCTTCTGGCCAAAAAGAGAAAATAAAGACAAGATTTAGAAGAAATTAAGTTCCTCCTTCTTTCCTAAATGGGACTGACACTTTTCAGTACATATCATTCAGAAACAGCATATAAGGCAGGAGTGTTACTTATAGGCAAAACAACTTTAAAAGCATTGCTCACTTTTTAAGTGCTGCCCACACCCAGAGGAAAGCGTGGTGACAGAGCACTAAGAAAATTAACCCCTAGATGGCACCGTTACTCTTGTCATTTTTTCTGTGTAAATGCTTCCTTCGTCTGGGAAGGAATAGTGTTGGTGGTTTTCCGGTACAATTTCTTAATGGATCTGTAGCAAGCATCATGGGAATGAGTTCACTGTCCCTATCGCTTTAACTATTCAGTTCACGAACCCATATACCCCTCTCACCTTTTGCCCGGGTTGCCTGCATGTCCTTCATTGTCATATTTGTCACAAAACCAGTGCACGTGTGACAATGATTTGCATTTTACAAAAATACTTCAGTATCACTGGCTGCAAAAGAAAATTGAACTATAGTTTTCACAATTTGCTAATATGTAGAAGTAAACATAGTTTTATAACGTAACTGAAAGATGCTCCGAAGAGCAAAACCTCCTACAGCCCAGAAAGCAAAACAGATTCTTTCCAAGCATTATTTTGTATTTCACTTAGTGCGTGTGAGACTTTCTCTCAACTACTACACTGCATTTCAGCACCACCTGCTGACACACACAGGAATAGCAACAGAGCAAGTTAACATCAGAAATTTGTGGCTGAAGCCTTTCTGCTTGCCATACGTTTTTCTGTTCTTGAAACATGGAGGAACAAGCATTTTTTTTCCTGGCCAATGTTTAAAAAGTTTAATTTACAAGAAAAGCATATGAAATGGGCTGGTATTACTTCTGTCATGGCAGTTCTCTACTTTAGAGATGATGCCTCATTGGAATCACTTGGCTTCTGGGCACAGAACCGTGCGGGAGTCTTGAACAGCAGACACAAACTCCGAAGTTGAAAATTAAAGTAAAGGGGATAAGGGCAGATGAAAAATGGAAGATAACTATTTGAATCAGGGTTAAGAGTAAGAATAACAAAGAATCTTTCTTTTAATTACAGCTTATGCGGATGTTTAAGCACTTGGTAATTCTAAACAGCATCAGATAAAATACATATTTCTGTATTTTGCTGAATAACAGTGTAAGTATCAAAATACCCAACAGAAAACTAAAAGGCAGCACTGGTCATTATATTTGAGCATATCCTGTAAAATAGGATTGTTACTTGACAATTGTACATCACATTCTAACCTTGCAGGGTCTTAAGTGCTTATTACTATGCCTTAATGAACATGAAGGTCTAGACATTGCTCTTTTAATTTAAGAATTAATTTCAAGGAATGGAGGATTAGCAAGCAACTATAGGTATTCATCCCAAGTCAATTAAGACAGGTTTGATTATTTTTGAATCTGAAACTGTCTGAAAAACATTGCACATTCAGATATATAAAACAGTTTTCTTAGAGTAACAGTACGCACATTCCTTTTTCTACAAATTGATCAGAGACAACAAGTTATATTTATCTGGACAAGTTTTAGATTAATTTCTCGTTTTCTGAAGATGAGATGATAACTTTGTTTGCCAGATCAACTACTTCAATACATTTGCAGACTTGAAATTAATTGGATTTTATTATTAGGCTTTATTTACTATTCGCCAACTTGTCACATGCCATATTGAGTTTACAAGCTACCATTTTAATTTAGATTCCTTTTATGCATGGAAAATTGACTTGGTGTATACATTGACTTACACTAGTATTAATCTTGCCATGTTGTCACCATGTAAAAGCAGAAACACGATCACAGCAAATAATACATAACCATATATTTTCTGTTGTTTTTAAAGTCCTTCAAATAATCATCGGTTTTGCTTTGAGGCAAAAAAAAAAAAAAAAAAGAAGAGGAGAGAAAAATCTGAAAGGACAGTAAAGAAAAAAAAGCATTTTTAAAATGCAGAACTACACAGGCAACACTAGAAAAGCATGGTCTATTCCTCATCTAGCTTCTGAGATTAAGCTTCAGCTAATTACATTAGACATTAAGTCTCAGTATATTCTCTTGTAAACACTGTTTGATATAGAATASTGATCAAATTAAAAAAATAACACCTTCACCCATCACACACACTAAGAATGAAAAAAAGAAGTCAAGGAGAAAAGAAGGACAGACAGACAAATGCCTCAACAAGTCAGAGTGAGATACATATAGATAGATAGATAGATATACATACACACAGACACACCCACCCTGGTATAAAGCTGGACAGTCAGCTGGATGATTCTGGGACACGTTGGGCCTATTGCCTGAGCACAGCAATGCGTTTTTCACCAGCTATATTTTATAAAGCTTTCCTACTCCTAGAGTAAGTCATATAGACCCAATGGCTTGGAGAGACTGGATACAATGGTTATCAGTGGGTTTGCATATTGTAATAACACCCTACTTCTCAACGCTAGATAGTAACATCAGGTGGGGAACTGCATTTCTCAACACCTGAAGGTTTCCAACTACTCTATAGAGACTATATTGCAGAATGACCAATAGATTCAGCAAGGATTTTTACTTAGTCAATGTGCATGATCTGATATTCTTAATGCTGCTTTTCCCAAGCTCTTCTGCTCTGTATTCTTCTCCCACATCACCTCTGAAATCATATCCCTGTTTGTAATTAGAGTAGGCATAGGGCTGTGCTAACACAGCTATTTGTTTTTGGTTCTAGGAGACAGTTGATATCTAAACAAATACTTCTCATGCTGCTTCTACCCCTTAACCACACACCCGCAGTCTGTAAAATACTGATTTAATGTTAACTTGTTTCATATAAATTCTGCTCACACAGGACATTCTACACCATGCTATTATATAAATCAGAAGATAACTTTTGTTTGGTTGCTGCTGGAGTTCAAACTGAAGGGATGTTGTAAGAAAAGAAAGATTTTTCCTTCAGAAGTTCCCACCATGCAGAAGATCTAAGAAAAAGAAAGACTGCTTCCCTGTAGTAAGTTAAAAAAYGTAACTCCAAAGTTGTTATGAAAGGAGGAAGAGCTGTTTTCTTTTCATATATTATCCCTAGGAAACAAAAGATCACACAGGTTTAAATAAATTCTACCAGAGCTCCTCCTAGGGCAACTGAGACATAAATTATGGTTACTAATTTGATACCACACAGTATTAGTGAAGCTTTTTAGCCTGGATACTAATATGCTAGTTTTGGTCCAGAGGCCTGGGAGCTCTGCAGGCTACAGGGCACTCTCTAGGCTTCCCTGGGCTATCGTGGACACACGCTGTCCTTTGTGAACAATACTGTGGCACCAAAAACACCCCACCAAGCACAGCATTCTGTTTGGTTGTATTAAAACAAACAACTGACAATGTAAGAAAGGATCTAGAGACTGATGGTGGAAAATAACRAAGTCAAAGTTTTCTGCATTAAAAAAATGCTGAAATTTTGTTCTAAATTTCAAAAGATTTTGCAAGATGATTTGTAATTCACCACGTATACGCTGTCTGTATCAAGTCTGTAGACTCTTTCAGTTCAGGAACTACCATATAACTCATATGATCCTTTAAAACCCCCACAATACTTCTCCATTTCATCTGCATCTCTGCTCCTTTCTGCATAACACAAAATTTATTTTTGCCGCCACAGCAGCACATTTTATGGCAATAATATGGTAATCCAAATAGTAATACACAATACAGCAATCAAAGTAAGTGCAAATAATTAGAACCACCTCCATCATGTGGAAAATAATCTACTTGGTACCACTGAGCATTTGGAGTTCATTCTCATTCAAATATGCTCTTCTCAGAGACTAATCTCTTAATCAGGCAAATCACCACTGCTGTGAAATATGGCTAGTGGAAAAGAAGCTAAGAAATCTTTTATGTATTTTTACTGATATTCTACTTGAGTGATTTAAAATAGAATGCAAAATTTATGATCATTAAAGGAAAGATCTGTTATGATATAACACGGATTTAGCTCTATCCTTAAGCAATATTTCAAAAATGTAGTAAAGCAAACAAACAAATCAAATAGCTTTTTGAAGCTAAAAGTTTAGAAAAGAAAGATATTGACTTGCTTGGATACAAGAAAAAACAGGCCATACAAAAAAACTGCTGTGCTGGAGGAACCATCTCTGCCATTTGTTAAACATTTATTTATTAAGATTGCCAGGAAAAAGCTAGTACTTTGCGGTATGAAAGTTTTCCCTACATAGTTTTTCACTACATTTTTCACTACATAAGGAAACAAAACATGGGCTTGAATGTAGTGTCTAACCCACTATCTATATACACATTTATTAAAATCCCTCTGCATCATTTCTCGTTCTCCACTTATAGATAACTATAGAAGCAAACCCAAAGTTTCAGTATATCCCTATGAGACGACTAATTTAATGTGGAATAACACTATGCTGTTTTGATGTTAACTGAATGTTTTGCTTGCTGAATTCAGCAACAACATGCCCTTTGTTTTATTTTCTCCCACCATAACCACATTACTCCCATGAGCTCTGTGTGTCGTGAGGAGTTTTCTGCTGGCTACGAAGGACTGACAATCGCAGCTTCCTCCACAGGGTATTCTTGTTGTCCTGAGCCAAATAAAAATGAGAATTGATTGAGATCAACGTGGCTTAACCGCCAATTTAAGTAAATCAAGTTTTGCTTCTGTTCCCTACCTATAACAAAACTGTTCAATTTCTGCTAAGATCTAGTAAAATTTCTTTTAGAAAACATTTTTTTTTTTTAGAAGTACCTATTTATGTCCTAATCTTTACCAGAAAGGGTTGGCAAAGACAGAATATTAGCGGGGTGAAAAGAGGCAGGAAAGGAAGAAAAAAAGGAAAAATATTAAAGAAAACATATGACTACACACAGCTAAACTTGGGCATTTTATTACACAATTGTTATTACTGTGAAAACCACTGTTTAAATTCGGTCCATATTTTTCAATTAAGTGGTGAACATCAGGCTAACATTCTATGCTGATGCTCATTAGATATTTAAAATTGGTCTCTCACTACTAGCAATATTTTATCCTTTTATCCTATCCAAATAAACCTGGACAGTATATTAAATTTTATCTGTGAATATTGTTATGATATCCATCAAACTTTAAAATCCTTCTCCATTAAATGAAACCCCTAAGGACTTAGAAATATTCTAAACGTAGCATTTAGAATCTATAGTACCAGGTAAATGTCAAGAAATTGGATAAAAATTATGAAAACTATTCTGCTTTTCAATACATTTGCCTGCGGGAATGGACTGGATGGGGAATTTAAAAAGTTTTTTTTTCATTTAATATTGGTGATTCTCAGTAAATAATATATGCTCAAGTATTTTGCCCTCATTTCCTTTCTAGATTCCACAAGGTACAATGAGTCTATATATTAAATTTCTGTAGACTAATACTTTCCCARGTTAATTTTTAAAAAGTTCTTCTTGTTTAACTCTATAGGGGAAACATTTTCCTGATTATATTTAAACAGCCGAACCTACTTACATACAGTGAAATATGGAAACAGCTTCTCTAATGCTGAGGGTCATTAAAACCGAAGACAACCACAGCATAATTCAGTAAGGAAAGTCAAGACTTTCATTTTTATATAAGATTTTATTTTACATAAATCCTTTTACAATAGTACTGCACAGAGGTTCTCCAAACGCAAACCATGAACTCTGCTTTTTATATTGTAGATCCTTTTTCCTCAAGGAGTTGTACGTGAGTCACTGAAGGTTTATTTCGATTTAGAGAATTCTCTGCCCCATCCATCTATAATGCCTACCATTCAGTAAGGAGCCTCAGAACAAAGTGACAATGTAAGTGATGAACAGCCACGTGAGAGGATCAGCCTGGTAAAAATCTGATAAACAATTCCTTGCTTAACATCCATGAACAGGAAAAACTTCTAAAAGTAATTATTTATCAGTATACAAATCCAACTGACTATTACCAAACTTCTTTTGGTGTCAAGTTGTCACTATTTGGACAAACATAATCTAGACAGTAAAATGCATAACACTAATACATCTAGACAACGTATGCGTTATCACAAATTAATATGACATACAAAAATATAGACTTTAAAATTGTTAGAATACTTGCTGATACATAGAGGAATAATACCTTTGACTAGCTTTCCAAGAACAGAAGATGGAGGAAAGCTGTTGAGTTGTTTCGTTTCTGGTGTGGTGGTTTTTTTGTTTGTTTGGTTTTGGTTTTTGGTTGTTTGTTTTTTGTTTTTGTTTTGTTTTGTTTTGTTTTTTAAATATGCTGTTAAAAAAAAAATCCAAAACCCTGTGAAAATTTTAGAGATGCCCCATTTTTTTTTTTTTAACATTTGAAAGATGCAAGGAGTTGCAAAGAGGTGGTGCTAAGGAATGTAATGTAATGAGCCAATCTAGAAGGTACAGGAGATTGTCTTGTACAGCCATCACTCTTTTGAGCACTACTAGAAGTGAGAATTTCATCCTGTCTATGTACAATAGTGTTCAAGTATTTTATATGCAGGTGGTGCGTGTCCAAAGTTCAGTGAAAACATTTTCTTGTCCAATTATTAGTTCTCCAAAGTGAGCAATTTATCAAAATGATTTTTTAAATATTCTAGTAAGTGTGAATTGTAATAAATGGTTTTTCTGGGAGATGTTAAGGCTCTGCATGCATTTTGAGAATTCAAGTTTGCTTACTAAGGTTGCATTACTTCTCACTTCAGGACATTTTATTTCTGAACAAAAATGTTTACAAGTACCACAACAAAAGCATAGCTGAAAAAACCTCATGAGGCATCAGGTGTTGGATTTCAATAAAAGATGTAAAAACTGCATGCACAAACCTGACCTGAGCTATTTGCCTAATTCAATACTTTCCAAAATTTTCTTCTGCATCAGTTCTGAACAAAGTACGAAGTTCAGAGAAACTAGCCTTTGTAGGATCAAATAACAGCTATTTGCACTTTTGTGATCATATTTAGAGTAGATGCTGAGACAGAAGTCAACTGTACCATCTCCTAATTTAGGATGAACACATTTAAAACAATTCTGTTTACTTCTATGTGTGACAGTAATCTCCAGGACAGTAACTTTTTTGAGCTTTCTGAATTTTTATTTGTTGCAACACAATTAGAACCATTTACTGGTTCTTAATATTCAATAAGTCAGCATGCTACTAACTCTTGTTTTTCTGCTATATTTTAGTGTCTCTACCCACTACACCTCACTACATTTCAGTGATTAAGCTTCTGTGTAAAATACTTCATGCTGCTTGCATCTTTACAAAGCAGTGCATTTTCTATACTAACATTTTGTAAATGGGTATTACCTTTTTCTCCAGTTTTGTGCAATTTATTTTAAATATCATGCAGTATATACAGTGTTTTTTCCCTCCTTTTTGCTCTGAAATTAATAGAATATCTTACTATCCTTAGAAATGGATTATGAAATGAGATTTTCTGTATTTCGGCAATCATCTCCGCTCAAATAATTGACTTATGATGACAAGCTCAAATAGAAAGGCTCAGCTGTTCAGCACAATGTATCTATTTAGGCTGTTTATTAGGCCTATTTAGTCTTATTTTATTTAGGTTTATTTTGCCCACCTATTTAGGAGGACAGAAAAATTATCACAATTGAAATTGGGTATTCTGCTTTTCTTCTAGCATGTATAAATCAGTAAAATACAACTAAATTGTAGAGGCTTTTTCAATTTTTCTGTCATTCCCAGGTGCTATTAAAAAATATTGGAAAAGTAGTAGATTAAAAATTTTCCAATTTGCAGTTCCAGACTCTCTAATATTTTTTTGCTTATTGCATTTGCACAGAAGCAATTTGTATTTGCAATTTCATATTGTCTGTAGTTAAACCTCCTTGAAACTTGTGCTTAGTCAGTAACTGTAGAAAATTAGTTTTAAAGTAAGTTGCACCTAACTGTAATGGTGTGTGTATAACTTGGCCCCTTGTGGCTGGTTAAAAACTTAGAGGAATCAGTGTCTTTTATATCAGCAACCGAGCTCATTTAAGTCACGTGCAGATTCGCGCTTAACAGTTGAGTTCAAGCACTACAACCATAAACAGAGGATAAATACAATTTAAATATGCATGTATCTCCCTGTGTCCATCTACATAGATATCCACACAATATTCTTTTCTATGATACAATTTTCCCATTTAAACATGTATTCTTACTGTTTCATAAAACAGAAGTTCAAAGGAGCACTAACAAACTTGTAAGTTGAAGTACTCATACGCTGGTAAGTACCAGGTATAAGGGGAAATTAGATCATGTAATTTATCCCTCCCTGCCCCCCCCCCATTTATTTTGTTTTTGAAAAACAAGAAGAAAATTACAGAAACTGAGTTCCTTGTCATTCAATTGGTCCTGTGTGCTAAGTGTTGAACAGCAAATCATGACTTGAAARTTACCTGATTCCCATATTTTCCCACACTTGCTGCAGTGTAATTTGACAACCTATTCTAACCTTTGCAATTAATCCTTCACCTGGATTAGCCAACAAAACAGACCATTCCAGCTTCACATATTTCCAATCCTATTTTCTCTCAACTCTTGCATAAAGCAATTCAAGTTCTTGATTTTGACAAGAGCTAAAAAAGCTACTGAGATCTTGAGAGAGACACAGTCTCAAACATTACTTCTGCTTCTTGAACATGCCCAGCATAAAACCATGGTACCAAATCCTTAAGGGACACAATCTGGATTAGCCTTTTTTCAGGGAAATACAGGTGTTTGGGGTTAGCACATACTCTGGCTGACCACATGCCGTGATAGAATGAAGCATTCTGAACTGATCTGTGGAAGAGTGCTTGCACAAACTACTCAGCAGTAGGACTTACAAGTACTTTTTAGTTACAAGAAGTTTTCAGCCCCATCGCTGTCCCAGCAGCATGCCTACAGAACATGTTCAAACTATGATTTTTCTTTCCCAAGGCTTATAGCAACAAAATGGCAAGACACAMAACCTGGCACAAATCCCAGCACTGTGCTAACTTTTAAGTACCTACTAAATCACAGTGACCACAGACAGTCACAAAGAAAGTGTCATCAAATTTTTTAAATTTGCAAAATCAGCAGTTTTCCTTAGCTATGTTCTCAGAAATGACTAAGCTGTTCCTCTCCGGTAACACAAACAAATAAGATAAAAATCAACCTGTGCCTGACATCAAGCACAACAAGTTTTCAGTCCAACCAACTATACTTAAATAAGCTTTTAGTTCTAGGATGTTATCCAAGAAGAGTTAAAAAGCCTTACTTACAGATGCAACTACTTTAACATTAATAGAAAGAAATGTTTAATCTTAAATATCTTATCAGACATCAAGTATCTTAACTATATTGAAGTCCAAAGAAGGTACACAAGCTTTAATGAACCTTGTAATTTAAAGGGACACTCTTTGATATTTGGCAGCAACTTTTTTTTAAGGTTTAACATATATAAGTTCTATCCCATTTTATCAAGCGATATGTCAGAGGACTTATCTGTGAACTTTTTTTAATTTAAAAGTTTAAGAGAAAAGCTGAAAATAAAATTGTATCGAAAGATAATCTTACTCAACATAAGGAAAAAAAATCATGCCATGCTTCATGTGTTTTTTAAAAAAGTAGCTTTTTAATCATGGCACAGTGATTCTGAATATGATTCTAGTATAGGATAAAGTCAAAGTGGCTACAGAATGTAATGACCAAAGAGGTCGAATTTTTCCACACAAAGCTGAGTATATTCAGCATTAATAAAAATCATAAGTTAACTAAAACAATAGTTAACTCCACAGTCCTTTACTAAATGATATCCTATGAAGAGATTCTTGCCGCCTCCTAAATTAAAAGCTTCTTTTTAAAAAAACCTCATGTATAATTTATTTATATTATATATTCTTCTAATTCTGTTGAAATAACTCTAGCCACTATGACAAAAACAAATTTTGTATGTACTTAAGGAAGGATTATCAAACTAGGTCTTAGGAAAAACCTGAAAAATACATTCAACCAATCTTGAAAACAGAATTTAGAAAGCAAAATAAGTTATTTTTTCTCTGTGTGAACTACTGCTGTGCATACCAAAACAAGCTAAAAGTTTCAAAAAGATAAGGAAAAAGTAAATTTGCTTATTAGAATATCTTAAATTCATATTGGTTTTTTATACGCTAGATATATTTATATTGGTTGTTTATATTTCTGAAAAATTACTCTGCTAACACACATTCTTTGAATCCAGCACTGTGCTTTGGGCTTGATGCAGAGGAATGGAATTCTGTTCTGTGCTTTCCCTGCTGGGGGCAATATGACTCCACTTGTCTTCAGTGAATGACCAGAAATAACATAGAAGTAGAAAAACTCAGAACATTTTAAAATACTAGACTGAATCCCTGAAGTAGAACGGGGGTCTTGGCACCAAAAATGTCTTAATGAAACTTATCAGGAACTGTAAGTGTAAAGAGTCACTTGCAGTGGCTGGAGAAGGCTGGGTAGATGCTTTCATGTTTTTTTTATTGATACTTGTGCCACCGAACAGAAGGAATAAAAATGAAAAAATCACCACTCTAATCAGTTAAACAGTCAAGGGTTGTGCATATCATCTATGATTTATATAAAAAACCCCACAATCTTGCAAAATAATAATAATTTATGTCCTCCAAATCCTTTGCAAAACTGATGCTTTTGTAAACTTCTTGTGAAATTATATTGATAAAAAGAAGAAAGATTAAAGTGAGATAGGAGAAGATAAATAAGAACTAATATAAATAGGCACACCAGATCAAAAATAGGAATTAGAAAACTTTCCAGCCACATTAGTAATTGCTAGACTTATAATTTATTAATATTTTTTGCTTAAATATTTTGTTGTCAAATCTAGGTTTATTTATTCAAACACATTCAAGTAAGTGTTTTTTACTTAGTGAAGAAGTTACAATTTATAATGCCACCTACTGAAAGATACAACTAAATACCTAACTAAATAGATTTCACTAGGTGCAATTTAGATATACTTTTTAATTCAGCCCTCTGATTGTTATTTTCTTGTTTATTGTGAATTACATTTACGTGTATACATGTAACTCCTGGAAGATTCTGATACCATTTCATTTATCATGCATCATCTGCTTCAAAAGCAGGCAAATTTGGGTTTTACCTTCCTGCGCCCCCCCCCCCCCCCCCCCCCCCCCCCCCCCCCGCTCCTGTCTGCAGGTGTTTATAAACTTTGCCAAACTTTAATCTTTCATCTTGAAGTTTTGTATGCTCCTATCAGCCTTCACACATTTCTGAACAAAATAAAGAACACTCCAGATCATTTCCAGAAATATGTAGCTGTGTGGAGGAGAGCAATGGCTTATTATTTAAATACAGTGACTAAACAATCTTTTAAAATGACTGTGGGGTGCCTAGTTGCTTTGCAATTAGACAGATTTGCTTGAACTCCACACAAAACTGAAAGAAAAAACAATTAAATAAAATAAAATCCATCTTCCTTTGAAGCCCCTGAAAAAAACTTCAAGTTCCACATACAGAGGTGTAAGGGTCGATCATTTCTCCAAACACTTTATCTGTACTAAGATTTCTGCTACTCAGTCATAAATGCTATGTAAAACTGTTCTTAGTTTTCCCATGTTCCAAATATTTGGTGAATTGAGAGGGAGGATGAAGACCAATATATGCAGGATATGGAACTGAACTCATTTTTACGTCTACTTTTAACCTTATATCTTAATCTTAATAAAACCAGTACATTTAATCCTCCTTTCACCAAACACAACAGACTATCCTTACTTTTGTTGTCTCTGCAGGGCTGATGGAATAGCGTGATATGTTTGTGTTGCAACATCATATTTCATTTATACAAGGGACACACAAACCTTGAAGGTGGCAGCATTAGGATTGTAGCCTTAAAGAGAATAGTGACCATATCCTTAGAGATACTTTACCACAATACTCAGGGTGAGTTAAATCATTATGGACATGATTGTCCATAAACATTAAATAATAAGGTCCACTGGAGAGTTCAATTAACTTGTAACATAACTCAGTCATTTATTTCTATGCAACCAGACCCTTGTTGTCTCCTTCCCCTACCTCCCAAAAAAATGCCCAGACCCTTAGAAGCTTACTGTTAAAGCAACATTAAGACTCATTACATGTTTCCATTTTAATGAAATAAATACTATGCATAGTTTTGTCTTTTTTTTTTTTTTCCTGTCTGTTTGAGAAAAGAATAGAGGGATTCCTATATAAAAAAGATTAACTGGTTGAAAGCCTGTTAGAAAACTGAAAGGAAGGAGTTTATTCAAAGGCTTCTTGGAAGGTGAGAAGAATCCTTGCAGCTGTCTTACATATTACATAACTTTATATAAAAGAAAGTTTCAAAGTGACCAAATAGCTCTAAGGAAGAAAAAAGGGCTAGAATTAATTAAATAAGTTGCAAGAAAAAAAAAAATCTGTAAATGTAGATAGCAGTATATAAAATTGTGAGACAGAAAGATGATTTGGGCCTCGGGGCACAGTATGGTAAAAAAAATTATCTAAAATGTCTCCACTGCTGAAAGACAGAGGTCTTGTTCTGCCCCCTTTCTCACCTACTCTTGCTGCTATCCTTACAGTTCAGTCTGTTCCCTGATATTTGGGTAATTAAAATCTCAAAGTCTTCTTCCTCCTGAGCATAACACATGGAGGAAAAAAATAATTTAGATCTCCACTGTGGAGGTATCCACACAGTCTGGATAACAGCAGCTGATATGGCAGGGATGCGAGTGTAAAGAGCGTGTGAAGGGAACATCCAGAACTGCCTATGGCCGCATTTGCCCAAAAATGATAATGCTGGAGAAGACTACAACCCTTGGTCAGATTAAACATTAACCAGGAGACTACCAAGAGGTTTTAAAGAGTCATCTCAAAAAAAGTGTAAAGGAATAATAAATATTCGTAGTAATAGGGACAAAGAAGAAAATAATGGAGTAGAGGACAAAGCCTGGTTTGAATCCTGTCAAAACCAGAAATCACTGAGCTTGCTACCTCCACCTAGGTGCACCTTCCCTGCCAGGCACTGGGACAGCCTCCAGCAGCTGGAGTGACAACACACAGTGCAACAAGTAGGGGGACACACACAAAAAGCACTCACACCTCTAACATAGGGCATCACGGAGATGTGAGCATCATGCTCAATCCCAGAAGAGGAGGTGTGTTTGTGACCCACACATCTTGTGAGGGAAGGAGATGCATGCCACTGGAGGTTGTTGGTGGAGTTGCACCTTAGTGGGATTATGAACTGCTTCAATCCCAATTTGATGGAAACTATGTGAATTGAGAAGTTTGGGTTTTTTGGGGGAGGGTTAGTGGTGGGAGGACGTTGGGGCTGGGTTTGGTTCTGTTTGGTTTTTTTTCCCTGCAACACCCCACCTCACAGAGACAGACCAGTCCAGACCTGTGAATGACTCTGGCACCTAAAACTTGGACTTAGGTTGCAGTTCCACTGCAGCCTGACAGCGATCTGGTAGCTGCCAGCATCCCATCTCCATTAAGGGAGATTAATCCATTCTAACTTAGAGCTGACGCCAGTTTCCAGTGACCCCGTGAACCATTTCCTGAACAATTTCAGTGGCAGACATTAAACCAACCCCTCCTGGAGTGTCCAGGTACTTCGAGTGGGCCTGAAAACGCAGACAAAACTGACTGAGTTGACCCAGCCCCTTGTTCATTTGAATCTATACAGTCTTTTAGGACTTGGATGACAGGTAAGCCACACAATTTTAACAGAAAGCTGAACCCTCAAACTTTCCTTCAGAATTCAGCTGCTATCAGTTTGTTTTAAAACCATGCCCAATAAATTGATGTTACCCTCTTTTAATAGTTATCAGCTATAACAATCAATTTTCATACAGCACTTCTGATTCAGTTCCCTACTACTGCTGAGATTTGAGTCCCTTTCTCCAATCCTAACCATGCTTGAGGCTAATTTTAGGAAAGGCAGTCACTGTTGATCACAATTCTCCCATCAGAGTTGTGTTACAGTGAAGGAAAGCCAATATTTGCTGGGTAAGAAAGAAAAAAAAAAGTTTACCTGTGATCCATTCCCTTGCACAAGGACTTCTTCCTGAATTTTGCATTAAGCAGCCAATGAAACAGCAACCAAACACATAGAACACATTTGTGCCACCTGATCCAACTACTGAATCCCATATAAAGATCTGTGTTCCTGGCCAACACTGCCATCTGCTTCCCCACCAATCCTGCTCTACACCCAGACTAAAGATAAGCCACAAAGGAGCATCTGCTAAAGGAAATTAGTAATTGTTCTGTTCCCCAGCTTGCTACCAGTGTTTACTGACAGCAGTACAGTAAGATACTGCAAAACATTTCAAGGACATATATATGTTTCAACCAAGATTCCTCAAGAAAAATAACGTTTCTCCATAACTACAAGTACTTAGAAACACTAATTTTAACTAAGAAGGTAGCCTTCCTAGGAGACCTCTGTAATTGAGGGAGAGAAAATGCCTCCTCTCTCTATACCTAGCATGACACCAGATGAATGCATTCACAGCTGGTGCTGAAGAAACCATGCCCACACTACATGCATTTCAGGAGGGTTTACCGCAGGCCAGTTGAGCCTGCTGCTGTGCGTGAATGCCCAGCAGAGGCTGGAGCACGTTTCCTCTACGCCTGGAAGGCACCTTCTGGCTCCGTTTCTTTGTGAGCAACCCAGCTGTGCCCTCCACGACGGCTCCGGGACATGAACTGAGATGTCTTAAGTGAGGAGATTCACGAGCACACGCCTCACCTGAACGGAAATGCTGATGTAGACACACCCATAGACATAGCCTTAGATCCCCATATTTAGAAGTCTCAGTTTATGTCTCCATAAATAGTTATTATCAGATTCTCTAAATGATGAACGAGTTATTTGTATTTTCTTATGACAAAGTAGTGTAGCTGATCAAGGTAAATGATGCTATGATATGCAGAAACCAAGAAAAATTCCATTAGGAAAATTTGTGTTACCTAAAAAAATACTATTATATCAAAATATATAAAACTATCTCATAACAAAAAAGAAAAACAAAACAAAACAAAAMCAAGAACAAAAAAGTCCACCTCAAACCAAACAAAAAACAAACAACAAAATTTGCCCAGAAAGCAAAACTAAGGACATAAATCAAACACAGGAAAAAATCCTTTTGTAATATTCAGAACAACTGCATTGTGGAGAAAGTGTGGAAAAGAAATATAAACCAGTCAGCTTAGTAATGAAATTATTACGAGAACTGTTATATTCTGAGTTTTTACCAACTCATTTACATAACATTCAGGTTTTTGTATTTTGCTATATCATGACTGTCTCCTCAGTACATGGATCTTGAAATCAGAACTTTTGCCCTACTTAAAGGGATTTATATACAGATCTTCTGTTCCCTCCACTAAAACAAAAATTACATTCATAGATATAGTTACAAAGTATAATCAAATCACTTTGAATGTTGCACTTCAATTACAAAATATCCAAAATGAATATAGGTATACATGTAAAACCAACTATGAATTAGTGGAATCTTTCCCACAGTATGTCTCCTTATCCATTAGCAACCTCTGAAAACAGGATCACTACTATTTAAAAATCTTTCAGTTATTTAAATACATAATTGTTTTCATGGTTTGTGCTAATAAAGTTTCAAGTCAAAAGCAAAATTTTTTTAGGACAGTATCCTGGTTCTGACTGGGACAGAGTTAACTTTCTTCCCAGTAGCTGGGGGGGTGTGCTGTGTTTTGGGTTTGGTTTAATAGGAGCGTTGATGGCCCATTGATGTTTTGGGTGTTGCTGGGTGGTGCTTGCACCGGGCACTTTTCGGCCTCCCATGCCCTGCCAGGTGCATGGGAAGCTGGCGGGGGGAGCATAGCCGGGGCGGTTGACCCAGCTGGCCAATGGGGTATTCCATACCATGCRATGTCATGCTCAGTATAAAAACTAAGGGTGTGGGGGGGTCCCGGGGTCCCGGGTTCTCATTTGGTTCGGCGGGTGGTGATCAATTGCATTGTGCATCGCCTGCTTTGTATATTGTTGTTGTTGCTGTTGTTATAACTGTTACTATTACTGTTCTACTTTGTTTTATTTCAATTATTAAACTGTTTTTATCTCAACCCGCGAGTTTTCCTACCCGTGC
Source organism: Phoebastria nigripes (assembly GCA_035582835.1). NCBI lineage: Eukaryota > Metazoa > Chordata > Aves > Procellariiformes > Diomedeidae > Phoebastria > Phoebastria nigripes. The sequence goes on along the minus strand of JAYKAV010000529.1, from coordinate 411 downwards.
CCTCCCAATTCTCTCCCCCATCCCACCAGAGKTGGGGGGGTGAGCGAGCGGCTGCGTGGYGTTTAGGTGCTGCCAGGGTTAAACCACGACAGTCCTTTTTGGCGCCCAAAGTGGGGCTCGAAGGGTTTGAGATAACAACAGATTAACTAGAGCATATTAAGGAATTTATATCTGTTAACMGTTGTTGRKCACMATRTTAGTTYATCTGACCTGCAYCATGCTCTTGTTTTTGCTGTACATGTTAAAGATTGGTGCTGGTTTCTGCRGTCTGCTGTGCTCTGCAGTGATTAGKGATGTTTTGCCAGGGAGATTTGTTATTAAAACACTGGCATTGGGCATTATTTGGTATCTGGGTGTTGTACTGAAGCCGTTACTGTATTCTGGGTACCACCTCTTGGAGACAATTAGCAA
>JAYKAV010000528.1:63573-82656 GCA_035582835.1 Phoebastria nigripes | reverse complement strand
CTTGGCATCCCTCTTTCCATGCACCTTTGCATGCAGCTGCCCATGCACCTTGCTGTGCATCTTTGCATGCGCCTGCCCATGCGTCTTTGCATGCATCTTTGCATGCGCCTTGCCGTGCATCTTTGCATGCACCTGCCCATGCGCCTTGGCACGCAGCAGCAATCGTGTGTGCACAGAAAGTGCATCTTCCCGCGCCCCTTGCCATGCATCTTCGCACGCAGCAGAAATTGCGCGTGCACAGCAAGCGCCTCTTTGCAAACCCCTTTCCCTGCGTCTTTGCATGCGCCTTTCCCTGCACCCTTACACACACCTTTCCCCGCGTTTTCCCCCCCGGCCTTTGCACCCGCGACCTTTCTGAATTCCCCAAACTGCCCCAAAACTGCAGCAAGGGAAGGTGCTTTTTTTGCAGCGCGTGGGGTAAAAACAAGCAAAAGGGGGGGAGGGATTTGGGGGAATATTAATTAATATTAACCTATTTTTCCTCTTTTTCTTCCTGCAGAGCCGACGTCGCCTCCGCTTCTGACCCACACGGCGTCTCCCGAGACCACAAAATCCACGGGTGAGCGGGGCCACGGTGCAGGAAAATCCCATCCCCCTGCCCCTCCCCGCCCCCGCATCGCTAATTATTTGATTTTTTTTTTTTAATTGCAGGTTGGGTTGCTTTGCCGTTATCTCATCGCGTTTCTGGTCGGGGTGATCTACGCCGGCGGGATCCAGGATTTCTGGCAGGATTTGAACCGTTTAACCAGAAAAGCACTTTTTTAATCCATTTTTTTAATCCAAATTGGGTTTTTGCAGAAATGGGGAAAAAGAAAACACCGTTGCAGGAGAGGAGGGCAAGATTTTCCTTGCTCCAAGTCTCCCCCAGCCCTAAAACCCCTTAAAATGAACTAAAATAGGGGAGGGAAAAAAAAAAATCACTTTTAGAACTATATTTTAGCGCAGATATTTATTTTTTTGTATTAGAGGACCATTTTCTGCCCCCTCGTTTGGTTTTTTTTTTTTTTTTTTTATTTTATTTCAAATTTGGGATGGGGGCAGCAGTTATTTTATTCCAACCGGTATTTAAAAAGGGAAAAATTCCCCTTTTTTCTCCCCGTTTACACTGGGAAAATGTGAACAAACAAACAAACAAATCTATGCTCTAATTGCAGGATTTTTTCTGCAGGTGGTGGGATTAAGAGCTGTTTATTTTTATAATTTATTCTCCTGTGCTTTTACTAATACATTGTTTATTCTCGCACCGTATTTATAAACACTTTTTCCTATTACTTGTCTCGCGTGATCATTTTTTTCTGCCAAAAAAGGTGGGTTTTGCTGCAAACGGGGTATTTCTCACTGTGTAGGTAAATGGGATTTATTTGGGGGAGGTTTATAATTTTATATGTTTTTATATATTATATAATATAATTTTATATATTTTTATATATTATATTATAATGATATAATAAATTATAATATTGATATATATTTATATATTATATAATATAATTTTATATATTTTATATATTATATTATATTATAATGATATAATAAATTATAATATTGATATATTATATATTTATATATTTATATAATATAATTTTATATATTTTTATATATTTATATAAACGGCATCGCGGCCTTTGGGATGCCCGGAGGAGGAGGAGTGGGGATGAAGGCTGAGCATCCTACGGGGGGCAGGGGGGAATTAATGAATTGCTCCTGGGTTGCAGGAGATGCTGCCACGGAGGTGGCTGCGTTTCAAACGTGCCCCTCGCGTGTGCAGAAGGGGAGGAAGAAAAAATAACACACACACACACACACACACACACACACATTTTTTTATATATATATATAAATATGGGGGGAAAAAAAAAAGACATTTTGGCAGCACGCTCTAAAACCCAGAAAAGCTGGAAAATTGCCTGCAAGGCCACTGCAGCCGAGCCTCAAACCCAACGGGGGGGGGCGTTTTTTCCTTCCATCCCCAGCCAGCCCGAAGCTTTTGTGATGCTCAGGAGTTTCTCCTCGTCCCTAAATCCTGTCTTTTATCCCCTTTTTTTTTTTTTTTTTAAACGCTTATAAGCAATTTAGGGACAAACCTGTGCGGAGCGGGAAAGCGGGATCTCTCATTCACCGCCCAACCCTTCCTAGAAGGACACTTTGCTCCATTTACCGTCCTCCTCTTTCAGCGGGAAGGATTATTATTTTCTTTTTTTTTAATAAAAGGGAATTTATTTAAGGAAAAATTAAACCAAGTGACTTACCAGCTGTGGTGGTACATTCTCCCCCTGCCGGGCTGCTCCACGAGCTCAGAAAATTCCCGTTCAACCTCGGCCTCGGTGCAACGAGTCAGGCGGTGAAGCCTCCCTTGACCGTATCAGCAATTCTTGCGTCGCTGAGGTTGGGGGAATCTACCGATCCTACCAGAAACTTCCGCTGCCTGGCCCAAGCGGAGGACGAGAGCGGGGATAATTATCATCCCCTGATCCCCTCATCTGAGTCGTAGCTCAAGTGGAACGATACCGTCGTTACTGAAACCTTGAGAGTTTTGAGGGATGACGACAGTCAATCATCTTGCGACCCTATCAACAGCGGTCCCAAGTTGAAGCTCTTTGAGGTCTCCGCGACCGCCGCGGGCTGCGCCCAGAATCTCCGAGTGGAACGCTTCTCAGAGTTTACAAACTCTTGAGTTTGCCGTGTACGGAGGACCCTCGCCGACCTGGGCTGCGACACTCCTCGGCCGAAACGCTCCTCGAGGCTCAACCCTTCGCCCGTTGAGAAACGCCAAGACATTTGACGTGAATATTTCACTGAACCCAAGGGGAATTTTTAACAGGTATACCTTTGTATATTTATTTTTCGCGTCTGTGTGCATGTGTGTGTGAGTCGATGGAGGTACCCACTAGCAAATACAGTCTGCTAAAATCTTACGATCTATCTTAAGATTGGGAATGAACCTCAGACCGCTGCTGAACACATATAATCCTTTAGACGTAAACCATTGACCAAGTCTGGGATTAGGGGTGGATCCAGCCGGGTCTTCTCTGAACCTCGTGACTCAACGGGAGGGTTTCTTTACCCTTTTTTGTATGAGATATAAACCGTTGACCAAGTCTAAGNTATAAACCGTTGACCAAGTCTAAGACTAAGACTGGATCCAGCCGGGTCTTCTCTGAACCTCGTGACTCAACGGGAGGCTCTCCCTTAACCTTTTCGTCCTCGGCCTCTGTATAAATCATTCCAACTCAATTCTAACACGATGTCCCGGTTYCGGCTGGGATGGAGTTAATTTTCCTCCTAGTCGCTGGTCTAGTGCCGTGTTTTGGATTTAGTATGAGAAGAAGGTCGATAACACACCGATGTTTTAGTCGTTGCTAAGTAGCGTTTACACTGGTCAAGGACTTTTCGGCTTCCCGTGCTCTTTTCCTTTCTATGCTTCACCCGCGTAGTAAGTGACGGAGCGAACCTTACCATCGAACTCTGTGAAGTCGCGCTTTTATAAATGTCTATTAAAATCACTTTCTGCTAATACCTTCGACGGTGATTCTTTAAGCGGCCTCTAAACCGCTCATTTGCGACACCAGGGTGCCTGGGTGGGGGGGGGGATGCTGCTGCTGGGGCACGGCTCTCTTGGGACCTGCAAATCGACGTAAATTGTTTCCGGGACCATTCTAAAGCGCTGTCGCCAGCCTTAAAAAAATTAAAATCATTTAAAAAAATAAAATAGATCAGCTGTGGGTTGCAGGGAATAGGAGACACGGCCCCAGCACCTCGTCCYGAAGCGCTCGTGCTCATTTTCTGCCGGCGTTTCGATTTTTGGCAGCGAACGCAGAGAAAAGCATCGCCCTGCGCTCGAGCAGGCGACGGGAGGAAGGAAAAGGGGAATGCGGGCGAGTTTCAGGGGCACCAGCCCAGCTGGAGCCGCATGGATCCCCTTTGGGTCAAATAATGAGAATATTCATCATTTTTTAAAATTTTCTCCCAATTCTGGTGGTTTKTTTTTTTTTTTTTCAATCCCCTCACCCATCTCATTTTCCAGGGCTTGGGGGTAAATCGAAAAAGTTTTTCCCTTTATCGTCATCTCCAGGGTGAGAGATGCTCCTCGGCATCGAGGAGGGGCCRGCTGCGGGGGAAGGAGCAGCGATGCCTGGTCCTGCCCGGCCCCGGCCCATCCAACCTGCAAAAGAGAGCAGATATGGTCTGAAAACCCCCCAAAAACTTGAGGCTAAAAGCAGTAACAGGAATAGCCGCAGGGGGAACTGCGGAGCAAGGAGGTTTGGGATGCACATTCGCTTCCTTTCAAAAGAAATGGCTTTACCTATTAAATATTTAAGATTTAATTTCTATTTTGGGGTTTGGGGGGTTTTTTTTAGCTTTTTAGGGTTTTTTTAGTTTTTTAGTTGTTTAGCTTTTTAACTTTTTAGGTTTTTAGGTTTTTTAGTTCTTTAGGGGTTTATATTTTTTTAGTTTTTTAGGTTTTTTAGTTTTTCAGTTTTTTAGTTCTTTAGGTTTTTAGCTTTTTAGTTTTTTAGTATTTTAGGGTTTTTAGTTCTGTAGGTTTTTTTTTTTAGTTTTTTTTAGTTTTTTAGGGTTTTTAGTTCTTTATATTTTTTAATTTTTTAGGTTTTTTTGGGTTTTAGTTCTTTAGTATTTTATATTTTTTAGGTTTTTTAGGTTTTTTTGTTTTTTAGGGTTTTTAGTTCTTTAGTTTTGTTTTTTTTTAGTTTTTAAGGTTATTTTAGTTTTTTACAGTTTTTAGTCTTTAGTTTTTTATATTTTTTAGGTTTTTTAGGTTTTTTTGTTTTCTAGGGTTTTTAGTTCTTTAGTATTTTATATTTTTAGTTTTTTAGGTTTTTTTAGTTTTTTAGGGGTTTTAGTTCTGTAGTTCTTTATATTTTTTAGTTTTTTAGGTTTTTTTAGTTTTTTAGGGTTTTAGTTCTTTTGGTTTTCATATTTTTTTAGTTTTTTAATTTTTTAGTTTTTTATTTAATAACCCCCCCAGACCAGCTGGATCCAAGGTGGGGCTTCTCAGCTCTACAGGGAGCAGAAAAGCTTGGAAGACAACATTGACGTGAGCAGCTCCCCCAACCCCGGCCGCTGATTTTAAGACCATGGAGCTCTCCTACACCGCATCCCACGAAGCCGCTAAGAAAGCCTGGAAAATTTCATTGCAACTCACCCAAAAATCTCACTTTTAGGAGAGCATCTTTAACAAATGCCAGGTAGTCTTTAAAAAATAATCTGCTTTTTGGGTGCCCGAGGAGCTCAGCGATGCTAAAAGCTGCTCCAGGTTGGGTGGGAGAAGGGTTTTGTCTGGGAACCCCTCACACTTTCACCCCCCTACAGCAGGTTTTTCCCCCCCCCCCCATGTTGATGTGCAAAGGCTGGGAAAAAAACCTAAAATAACAGGAAATGGCACCTATCGAAGCGTTTTCCGCTGTGGTTCAACGCAAGCAAGGTGATTAAGGGCAGCCCCAGAACAGGTTCGTTAACCAACGAGAAGTTTTTATTGCGTATAGTTGTCACAAACGGGAATAACGTATTGGGCAGAAAACATCTCGAAAGTGTCAGACGCTAAAAAAGACCATTAAAACTCACAAGCGTGAATTCAGCGGCGCCTGGTGCGATGAGATAGAAACGAAGAGAAATCACAAAACACATAAAAAACTAAAAAAGGCAAAGTTTTGCCTATTCATTCATCGATTTTTGGAAATTTCTGGGTAAATCCCTCACTTGGTGTTTTTATTCCACTTCCATCTGACGGATCCCGCAGGGGTGAATCCTGCGGGTTCAAGGCACGCAGAAAGACCAAAAAAAAAAGCAGTTTTTTCTTTGCTCTTTTCCTCAAAGAGGCCAATAAACGCTCAGTATTTCCTCATTAACAGCAGAGATTTAATTCTAGGTATCTTCCTATTATTAGGATATATATCCCTCTATATTAGATATAATTCTACATCTTTTCCTCTCTTATTTTTTAGTGTTTCACCTTAAATAAAGAAAGGGTGGGACAGCGCACGTACAGCTCCATGGAAATGCAAGCAAGTGAGGTCACCTAAGCTAAAAGCATGACATAATAAATTAATTATTTGCAAATAATTAATTTATTAATATTTAAGAAATAAATTAATAAACAAATAATTAATTGCAAAATGTCCCATTTTGCAACACTCTTGCAGGCAGAACGCCTCTGAAAAGCACCCAAAAAAGCCTGAATTGAAGCACGAGCGCACGCGCTTATCTAAACACAGCGGCGTGAGGTAATAATAATAATAATAGTAATAGTAATAGTAATAGTAATAGTAATAGTAATAGTAATAGTAATAGTAATAATAATAATAATAGGGGGGTTTGCAAAAAATATGGGGGGTTTTGCAAAAAAATAGGGGGGGCTTTGCAAAAAATAAGGGGATTTGCAAAAAARATACGGGGCCTGCAAAGAGTCTGGGGGTGTGCAAACCAATTAGGGGGGTTTGCAAAAAAATAGAGGGGTTGTAAAAAATGGGGGGGGTGTGCGTGGAAAAAATAGGGGTTTTTAAAAAAAAAAAAGAGAGGGGTTGCAAGGAATACATTGATAGATAGCGCCCTACTCCAGGTTAAATTTGGCTCAGTTTTCCAGTAATTAGGAAGTTATTGCTAAATAGTTTGCTTGTTGTTTCTCTGATACTACCCTCAGGCCATCTCGTCTCGTGAAACTCGTGCAAGCAGCTCAGGGGTGCATTAAAAGCCCTCAAAAATACTAAATTTAGTCATCGTCGAGTGTTACACGTCGCTAAAAAATTAGCTGATCTGAAGTTTTTTCCGTAGGGTGAGGATGGATGCGGAGGGGGAGCAGGAAAGGTTTTCCTGGGGTCTGGGCTATGCTGGGATAAACCCTGTTGATCCCAGGAGATGGAGCTGCCAAGGACATCCATAATCCTGCCCCCAAAAAAACCCTCACTTTGGCGAAACATTGCTGGGGGAGCATCTGAGAAGACAACGATCACCAAATTGCTAAAAGAAGAGAAAACAAAGGATTTCATCAGTCCTGGGAAAAAGCTGGATCCTTGAGCTATTACTGCTAAATACCGCTAAAAAGAAAAGTGCTGCTAAAATTCTGCTCTCCTCAAGTTTACACCTTCACCGACAGTCCCCAAGTTGAGATGCTCGTCAAAAAAAAGTCCTCCCTGGACATGGTTGTCCGTGCAAACGTGTCAGCTTTCATCAAGATGAGATGCTCGAAAGTCTTCTCCGGACACAGCGTTCCATGAAAACGTGAAAAATCTTTTCTTTTACTCCTCCTTTTCTTTAAAAACCTTGCTGGCTTTTATCTCTAACCTCACCGGCACGTTAAGGTGAAAACATCGCCTTCTCTCTCCAACCAGTTGGAGCTGGTCACTCCAACCTTGACTTGGCAGATCCTCCCCAATCCTGCCGCTGTCCCACCCCCAGAGCTGTGTCCTTGGAGAGAATAATCTGATTTTTGATGCGTAGAAGTCTCTTCGCCTTCTTCTTGCTCTTGATACAGAGCCACGTATGGTCACAGGTTGACTCGGTTGCTTTGCAGCTTGGGCTTTCCCAAAGATGAGAGCAGCAAATCCTTGGAGGTCTTGCAAGCGTTGTCCATCCTTGCAGCATTTCCGCATACTCGTAAGGTGTCAAGAGGCTTTTCTCAGCCAACCAAGCCTGAAGGTTGCTGCTTTAACTCCACAAAAAGTAGGAAAAGCTAAAATCCTATGGCAYTTGCCCATTTTTCTGGTCGCACCGTGCTCGCTAAGCTTCACCCTCCAGACATCCTCCCTGGCGTCATCGCTATGGTTTTCCTCTTGCTCTGACATTTAATTGCAGTGGGGTTATGAGTAAGTCATTACCAAGTGTGAACTGCAGGGGTGCTGTGAGTAATCACCAGATATTTTTCACTGGTCGTATGGCAAAAGTTGGGTTGGCAAATGCAAACACGTAATAACTTTGGTTCTTATTTAGCAATTTTTGGCATTAAGCTTTTTTCCCCTGAGTTTGCTTTTTCTGTGGTGGTTTTTTTTTGAGGTTTTCTTTTGTTTCCCTATCGTGCACCGGGTATTTGGGTTTGAGAAGCGCTTCCTGCAGCCCCTTAGGAGCTGACGCAAAGGTTTTGAGCCCGTCTCGTCCTGTTGCCCTTGCTTGGGCTTTGCAGCTCGGGTTTATTGCAAACCCAGCTCCTCTCGGTGCTGCAGCAGGAGGAGCTGAGCCCGTTGTCGTTCAGGTAGGCGCAAAGGCCACYGCCGCGGATCCGAAACCTGGAAGGACACATGAGACAACCCACCTTAGATGGGGTCAGCAGGGAAAAGGAGAAAAAACACACGTTGGCTTTTTTTCCCCTCTTCGGTTCTCATGGGCATCAATATGCCAATATTGATGCTGAATTATTTCTATTTTGGCAGCAGTCCGGCTTGGCCGTAAGAAACCTGATGCTTTGCAAGAAAAAAAAAAAAACCACCAACTTATTTAAAAATAAAAATCTAACTAACAGTGTTGTCCCCACCAAACACACCGCTTCCACCTCTCAATTCAAAGGGAAAAACGAAGACCAGCTTTGGATGCAACATTGCCTTTCCCAAATTTCATTGTCCCATTGCTACCCCTGGATCCACCTCAAGTGCCAGAAGAAATGCACGTTTCGGGGCTGAGGAAACACCAACCAATGACATAACGATGAAAAACACAGACTCACAGGTGAGAGAAACGTGAGTGGTTCACCCATTTCCACGGTTGCTCCTCATCTTCCCGTGAAAGGCCGATCCAATGCTCTGAGATGCCTTTATATCTCATCACGAAGCTCTGAAAAAGAGGAGAGAGAAAGGCTTTACGGCACGTCTCGGGGATTTGAGGCACCTCCGGCAGGTCACCATCTGCAGAAATGTCCTTCCAACCAATAATCTACATTCTACCAGTTGCTCGTGCTCCTTTAGGGCTCCTTTGGTGCTTGAACCTTTCAATCTACTACCAAAAAGTGTAATCTTTAAGGCAGGGTTTCATTATTGTGTAGAAACGGGGCTTTTTTTGCTATAGTTCTTGCATCGTTTGGCTTTGGTGAGAAATTTGAGGAGACCCATGATGACCTACCCTCAAGAAAACCATTTCCCCCATCTCCTCACCCTAGATCTCCAAGGAAGATCCTGGAAGAGCAGTCAAAGAAACCAAAAGGTGGCAAATACGTTGGTGGCTTTTTTTTTTCCCCATGCTAACCATGTCCTCATGTCTCCTTACCAAGTCCTCCACGCTGTCAAGCATGGCCAAGGAAGCACCGAGTGCCGAGCAGTTGTCCTGGCTGGATGTCCAGTTCCCCTCAGCCTCCGAAAAATAGTAGCATTTTCCTCTGTACCCGATCCAGTCGAATGGACACCGAAAACAGGGTTGAGGACGAGGCTGAAAAGCCTGCACTGTCATTGATAGAGCAACAGTGTTAAGGAGCAGCACCTTCCCCTTGACTCTCCAGGGTGGGGATGGTCATCTTCCACCCCGTGGCCTCCAAAAGCCTTACACCTGCCTCAGTGGTGAGAGGAAAGAAAAATTAAAACACCAAGAGAAGTCTTGGGTGGATTGGAGGGAGAAAACAAGCTCAAATCATGGCCCAGCTTGTGGCGTTGGACAAGAAATGTGGGTTCTGTACCTTCAAAGAAGAAAACAGGGTGGTGGCCGTCAAAGACGCAAGTTTTAAGAGGATTTCCAGAATAGCCCTATCCCTAAACACACCCGCAGGTATTGCCATCTGTCATTAATGCAAAAGCAGCGATGGGCAAAGGACAGAAAAAAAGTTCTCTTGTTCCTGCGGACTTCTTGACTKGGTGGGACTCGTGCCAACATCTCTTGCTGCTTGGACAAGCAGCAGAGAAACAGCCCCTTCTTCTCTGAAAAAAACAGCTTTGGGAAAGCTCAGATGACTGTACCCATGAAAACAGCTTTCTGTTGGTTTTTAAAGGTTTCTAGATGATATCAGCTCCTACACAGAGGAGATGGGTTTGGTCTTCTGTAGAAAGGCTTCTCTGCTCTTTGAAATGTCCCTCTCCCGGAGAGGACAGCCTCTTGGGTTGGGCTGCGTCTTCCCTAGGAGCATGGAGGTGGATCTAGCACACGTGCAACAACCCAAAGTATCTCAGAGACGTTCCCCATGAGATGAAAACCTCGACACTCACCTGCAAAAGTGATGGCCGTGACAAGCAGAGCTATGAACAGCACTGCCATCGTCACCTGACAGGCAACAGGTGCCTCCGGCTTCACCTCAAGGCTGTAACCTGCAGGAGAAGAGACCTTCAACGCCTTTGCGGGGGTACCGAGGGGAGCAACACGCTCCAGGTCCAGGCTGTTGGCCCAAAAGATGGTTTTTCCTCCTTTTGCTCGAGGATGAAGGAGACTTTCAATGCAATCTCCCCATATTGGGCCATTGTGGAGAGCACCGAGCCCCACATCTGAGCACTTGGGTGATGCTCATCAAAAGCATCTTTGGGAAGAGCCTTCCTAAAGGACAGGCATCATTTGAAGCCCAAATGATGGGAGGTTAGTCTCTTCCCCACGCCGGGTGGACTTGCTGTCATTTTGGGTGAGAAACATCAAAAATTCTTCTCCACATGGAATAAAACTATGTATTTTTTTACTTTTGGGAACTCTTCCTGAGGAGGGGAACATTGATTCCTCCCCAGTTCCAGCTGTAAACTCCTGCTCTGAAATGCACCATAATTAAAATTATGTTTTAATTTCTGGGTTCTACTTCATTATTAAAGCTCAGTGGACTTCTTTCTCCACCTAAACTGAGACACTTCAGGTCTTGCAAATGATCTGAGTCATGGTCACTCCATCTCTGGGTCTTGTGATCCAGAACATGCTCTTTCCTCCCCGCCATGAGCAAAGAAAATTCTGTTTCCTAAGGGTTTTACCTAGAAAATCTCAGTGTTTGCAACCAGTGGGACTTCCCCCATTTTTCTTTTAAGCTTCTCTCTGTCCCCGTCTATCACATGAACCAAATCTCATGGGACAAACCCTCCTTTCCCCTCTTCCTCCCCTCCTCCCCATGCAAAAATAATATTAGAAAGTAAGTCCGAAACCAAATACGCCAAATAATTTTAAAAAGCCACATAAAAAAAAATCAACAAATCAAAAAAATCAACAAATACGCCAAATAAACATTCCTCAAAATCTTAGTCCCTGGCTGGGTAGAGAGAGATGATGGAAAAAGACCCAAAAAGCCCCTTTTCTACCTTATTGTGCAGCAAGAGGATGATGGAGATGGGAGGAAGAGTCAAGAGAACTAAAATAGGGCAGTGTGGAAGGGAAGGCAGAGATTAATAAATATTTTGCTGATCTGTCTAGACTGGACTTAAATCCCTTATTTTTGGGGGACTTTTAACACTTCAGCTGTTCAAAAATTTCTTTATTCTCATTCAGAACAAAGCGGAAATTTGGAACCTTTGAGGGGGGGGAAAAAAAAAAGTCCCAAAAGAAACAGTGACTCAAGTGCCTCAGAGAGGATTAATCATATATGAGAATTACCCAAAGTGAAATTAGACCATTTCAAGCAAAAATTCCATCTGCTGATCGACGAAAATTTTCCTGTGAAGGAAGTGCTAGAAAAAGCTTTTTTTTCCCTACACCCCCCCCTCTTTTACCTCAGCTGGTTTTTGTTCTCAAATTATAGAAGTATTAAAAAAAAAAGAAAAACCCAGCGATTTATTCAGTTCATTGCTCTACAGTTACCTGCCCGCTTGCTCCTTTCCACACCCAAAAATCCGGAATAATCCCTCGTTTCCTTCATTTTTGGGGTTCCACCGCCGCAGGTGCTCCCGCCTCACCTGCCAAGCAAAGTTTCACCTATCAGCGGTGTCACGAAGGCTGTCGGTCCTCAGCCTCCCCATAGGATTTTCAGCTCGGGGTCGTCAGCAAGGTACATCTGAGCGCAGGCAGAGGTGGGAACTCATYGCAGAAAATGTCATTTCTAACCCTATAATGTTAATTTTGTACCGTGGGGTCTATAAATCCTCCAGCTACCGGTTAGAAATCTCAACGGGCAGCACAAAGAATGACGTCGGGGAAAGAAAGTAAATGTCATAAATTCCAGGGGACGAGCAGCAAGATGAGAAAGTAGATGGAGGGTGGCTTTTTTTTTTTTGAAGCTGCTGTCTTGAACCAAAACCACATTGTTTTTTTAAGAGGACATTGATTTTCTCCCCTCAAGTAAAATTTTCTCCCCCTAGTTAAAGGTTTTTCCCCATAATTAAAGTTTTCTCCCCCCAATTAAAATTTTATCCCCATAAAGTTTTCTCTCCGCAATCAAACTTTTCTCCCCCCAATTAAAGTTTTCTCCCCCAATTAAAATCTTCTCCCTGCAATTAAAATTTTCTCCCCCAACTAAAATTTTCTCCCTGCAATTAAGATTTTCTCTCCCAATTAAAATTTTCTCCCTGCAATTAAGATTTTCTCTCCCAATTAAAATTTTCTCCCCCCAATTAAAATTTAAGTCCAACTCCCACCAGCTCATCCCAAACCCCCTTACCTGGATCCAGCTGGTGGGAACAAGCAGGATGCCGAGGCGCGACCCTCTCCTGCTAAGAGAAATGTGAAACAGAAAGTATTAAAGAATTAAATAATTTTTTGTTTTGTTTTGTTTTGTTTTTTTCTGGGGGATTTTCAGGAGGATCCTCCAGGGCAGATGGGGAAGGGGCTGCCTGACCAGGGGCAGCTGTCCACGAGCAAAACYGCAGCCATTTCCCTTCCAGCTCCACCCCGCACCCTCTTCGCTTCCTTTTCCTGCATTTCAAGAGTTTTTTTTCCAGCTGGGGAGGACAAACTATCAAAACTACTTATTTTGGGGTAAATAAGCATTGTTGCTGGAGATCGCTTTGCTCCAGGGTGTCAGGACACCCCAAAAGGGACCTCAAGGATGCTACGAGGGTGAGGTGCGAAGAGCAGGCGGTTCCCTCCAGCCCATTTTATGATTTTTTTAATATAAAAATCTCTTTTTTCCATGCCACTGCCTCCCGCCGACTTGCACCATCGAGCCAAGACCAGATCCTGTCTCCCCCCVCCCCTATTAAAACCCTGATCCTTTCCCCCACCCCCAATAAATGGGATCAAGCGAATGCATCCAACAGGGAAAACACTAAAAAAAAAAAAGTGTTCTTGCAATTAAGCTATCCGATTCCAGGTTTTTATCCAAAAAATGGATTTATTTTCTTTTTTTTTTCCTTTTTTTTTTTTTTTTTTTTTAAATTTCTTTAAGCAATGGTCGCACGCCACCAGAGCTACCGCTTTTGCAGCATGCAGGAAGAGCGAAGCGTAAAAGCAGCTCACCACAAAAACTTTCCATGAGGTTAACAAAGCCTGCAGGCGAAAAAAAAAGAAATTAAAATTAAAAACAAATAAATAAAAAAATTAAAAATTTAAAAAATAAAAATAAAAATAAAAAAAAAATAAAAATAAAAATAAAAATAAATTTAAAAAAGGCAGTGCTTTTCCTGCTGGGACCTTTGCGTTTTTCCTCGTTACCCCGTTTCGTGCTGCTGGCAGGTATTGGGGCAAACTTCTGCTTTTTTTTTCTTGCTGCCTTTTGGGTGCGTGGGAGAAAAAATGGTCATTTTTACCTCTATAAAAAGGCATTGCTGGGGGTGTAATGGGACCAGACAAAACCCGTTTTGGGGTTAACACAAAAAAAAAAAAAAAAAAGAAGAAAAGCGAGGGGAAAAAAGGTCAGCGTAGCCTGGGAATTGCTGGTTGCTCCGTGCAATGGTCAAAGTGTCCCAAATCTGGAGGAAACGCGGGTCCGCATGTTGTAAAACCACACAGCGGGGGTGGGAGGATGCGCATGCAGGATGAGAATCAAAATAAAGTAAAATAAAGTAAAATAAAGTAAAATAAAGTAAAATAAAGTAAAATAAAGTAAAATAAAGTAAAATAAAGTAAAATAAAGTAGAAGTGGAGTAAAAGTAAGAGTAAAAGTAAATTAAAGTAAAAGTAAATTAAAGTAAAAGTAAAGTAAATTAAAGTAAAAGTAAAGTAAAATAAAATAGAATAAAGTAAAATAAAATAAAGTAGAATAAAATAAGATAAAATAAAATTCATTCTCAGCCTGCGGGAAACAGGTAGGAAAAAGAGACTCTCTGCCTCTTCCAGCGCAAGAGCTGGGCAATCCCTGCGCGCCCCGACCATTTACGGATCTCCCTGTCATGGCATAAAACAGAGGCCAAATATTGTGTGAAAAGCAGCAGAAACAGAAGAAAATGCCATCCACAGCAAAAGCCATTTCAAGTCGCTTGCAGCCAATATTCTGGGGAAGAAACACCAAATATCGCCTGTCCCCTCCTCACCTGATTACCTGCCTCCGGCCACACTGATCCAGACTCTGATATGCTTCAGCCTGACCCTGAAAAACCTTATTTAAAGGCTTTTTAATTTTTTTTCCTTTTTTTTTCTTCACTTCTGCATGTTTTCCTGGCTGCTCAGCGCAATCATTAAACCCGTAGCTGTTTCTACACCTCCAGATGTGCGACCTCCTCCTGGCTAGAGGACACCTACCCCCTCACCGGCCTTAATTTACAAGGGAAGGCTGTAGGATATATATAAATATCCACACACACACACACATTCTTTTTTAAAAAAAGAAGATAAAAGGCCCAGACGATGCCATTTCCTGGGGCTGGACGCAGGCGTGAGCATGTTGGTCATAAAGCGAGAGGTTGCCCAAAAACGGCTTCACTCTTGGGACTCTCTTGCAATCTTCTGAGCCGGTCATGGCTGAGGAAATAGTTTATGCTGATTTAAGGCATCCTGGGGATGGTTTTTCTCCTGTCAAGAAGCATCACAGTAAGTGCTATTTTTGGCTTTGCTTGCTTTGGGAAGACTTTTGGGTTTGCTTGCTTCTCCATCCCCACGTTGAGGTTTCCAAGATACGTGGAGAACGYTGGGTGGATTAAATGTCCTCTAAGGTGGGATCCTGGCTTGCATAAAGGGGGAAAAAAGTAAGGAAGGGAAGGGGGAGAGGGAAACCAGCAAACATCTGGAGGTTGAACAGTTTTGCCTCTGAGACCCTTCACTTGGTGGCAAAAAAGGATCCCAAGAAGCCCAACGTGAGCCAACACATCTTGATGGAAAGCAAAGCTGCTGRGATCACGTCTGGGATCCTGGTGGAGATGAGGTCTGGAGAGAGCCACATCCCACCGACTCCCAGCTCTACCGCGAGTGGGTTTTGCCTTCTCTCAATTAAGCCCATTTCAGAAGGTTTCAGGTCTGCTAAGCTCCATCGTTGGGTGCCCAAGACTGCTCTTGAGGCTACCTGCAGCCCCTCCGCCACCTGAAAAACCACCCTTTGTTGATGCCCTCACTTCTGCATCCAACTTCTAGACATCATCGGTGGTGATTTATTTTTTCGGAGGAAGCCAAGCAGCTGTAAACTTCTGCTCAAACTCGCTGGCTTGACAGAGGGGCTTTCCCCCCCCCCCCCTCTAAAAAACCCAGCTTTTCCATGTGAAAATGGGCATTTTTTTTTTTTTTAAGCGAATGTGGCCTCTTTCAGCTCCTGCCTTATGCCCACAGTGGCATGGGGTCCTCCTCAAAGTCAGTGGGCTGGGGCACCTCGTCCTGCTGGTGCTGGTGCTGGTGCTGAGCGTGCAGGGTGAGTAACCAGCTCTTATCTACATCTCAAAACCCAGGGAGCGGGTTTGGAGGGGAAATTATTTCATCACTTCAGCCTTTCGAAGGGACGAGGTTGCTCCGTGGAGATGCAACAAGATGCATCACCCACCAAGAGCAAAGCCCCTCTGAAATAAGCCTGGACTATCCCCGTAGCTTTTAAATAAGGGTGGAGGATACAAGCCACGTTTTGCAGGCTGGCTTAATTAACTGGGTGCAACCGCAGCGGGGAGAAAGGAGGGTTGCACAAAATCAAACCCAGCCCTACCTGTTTTTTGTGGGTTTTGTGGTTTTTATCCCCAAACGGCCACAGCCTCTCACCCCAGTTCATTCCTCCAAGTTTTTCAGGGCTCTCTGCAGCCAGCGACGACAAGCATTCCCCGGCAAGGCAGTGAGATTTGGGGAAGGAACCACACGGAGCGATGCCTGATTTCATCCCTGATGCRGTATTTCTGCAAGCCCCAGCGGGAGAGACCCGCAGGTAACCTGGCTCTGCTGGGAGATGCTCAGGTGGGACCTTTGATGGGGCTTCCCTCCCACCCAATTGCAAGGATGCCCTTGGGGATGCGAGTCCACCGAGGGTTATTTGGCAAAGAGAAGCGTTGCAAGGAAGAATTATTTTTTGCATGCCATTTTTGCTGACCCCTCTTCCATGGAAAAGCAGGGTCAACCCTAGAGAGGAGGATCCTCACCACCCTTCCTCCACCCCAACCAGCCATTAGTGTCCTTGTGGTCACCTCACCGCAGTTCTCCTCCTCCTCCTCTCCCGTGGCTGAGCAGGAAAAACCACAACGATGTGGAAAAACTCAAGGATGGGGAAAAAGCCGGGACGTGGGATGGGGAAGCTCTTGGTGCCTTTCAGCTGGTGGTTGGGGAAGACCTTGACCACCCTTTGGGGTATCTCATGGTTCTTCCTCCTCTTCAGCCTATGCTGGCTGCAGGCTGTGTCCCCAGGACTGGCAGCTCCACGGGGACAGATGCTACYGGCTTTCCAAGGAAAAGAGAAACTGGATTGAAGGCAAGAAAAGCTGCGAAAACCAGGAGTCTCAGCTGGTAGTGCTCCAGGACAAAAAAGAAAAGGTAAATACAGAGGAGAAGGCTTGAAAAGGACCTGAAAGTCCTTTTTTGTTTTCAGGTGGGCAGGGGAGCAAAAAGTGCCTGGCAGCAGGAGGGTTTGGGGCTGCAACGGTGGCTCTCACCCATCTCCTGCTCTGATGTCACCTAAGAAGTGACGGGGAAGAAAAAAGGGCTGAATTGTCACCTAAAGCCCCTCTGTGTCCCCCACCCACCCGTGACATGGGAGGAAGAGGAGGGATGCAGAGCTCAGATGGAGACATCAGTGTCTCGGGCTCTGAATTTAAGCTATTTTCACCCCAGAGCTGCCTAAAGGCAGCATTCAAAGCACGGGGGACATTCGCGTCCCATCTATTTGGGGATGAAACAAGTCAGATTTATTCCGTGGCTTTGCATCCCATGAAACTCTCCAGAGAGAGATTTCGGAAGCAAGCCGTCACCTCCATTTCCCAGGAGTACATCAAGGATATTACAGGCGGAGGTGTGCAGCCGGTGTGGATTGGATTATCGTTCCACAAGAAATGGAGATGGGTGGACAACACATCCCTCAACACCAAAGTGTGAGTGTATCCGCAACCCGTTAACGTAAAAAGCGGCTTTGCTCCATTTCAGACCCTGTGCATGCCCCAACCCATCCCTCCAAGATTTTGCCGTCTATGCAACGGTCTCGTATTCCCCTTGCCGAAGCTTTGCAAACCAAGAATTGGGTTTATGGAGCATGGTAACCCAACCCCTCCCACCATACCCATGCAACCAACACGGCTTTTAATGGCCCGTGCACGCTCCTTGCAGATCTTACTGCAAGCACAGCAACCTGCACTCAAATCTGGGCAACGCACCAGCGAGAAATCGTTTGTCGCAGGATGAGATGGTGCAGAAAAAGGGCAGGAGAACCCCCCCACCTCCCCTCTTCTGCAAGCCTGGAAGAGTTTGCTCCTCTCGGGCAATACAATTTTTGTTCTGCAGGTTTGGCACCCTGCAGGAGACGGATGAAAGGTGCGGGACGCTGAAAGACCAGGTGTTGGAGGATGATATCTGTGATGACGAACACAAATGGGTTTGCCAGAAAGATCCTTTCCAGCTCTCCCCCTCGATGACAAGAGATGGAGAGAAATGCAACGCCTCTGTCTGACACGCGCCCATCCCGAAACGCCCAGCCTACGAGACGCTTGCCACCAATATTTGGGGTGAAGCCAACCCCGTCTTCACCGTTACAGCTCTGCGAGAGATTTCAGGGTCTGCCAAATGCATTTGCCAGGCAGGTCAAGACAATTTTTTGGGGGCACAGATAAACCCCCAAGTTGGGAAACCAGAAACGTCTGTGCCCCAGGCGCTGCATCGATAGAGCTACGGCATCAATAAAAGCCTGTAAAACTGGTTTGCTTCTATTTGTTGAAATAACACAGGTTTGCAAATAAGAGTGGCACAAAACGTATAGCACATGTTGCAAAGTTTCATTAAGAAAAGCTTTTCTGAGTGATGGGCGCAGTAAGGGGTCTGCTACCAGGTGTTTGTCTCTCTAGGGGCAGCTGGGAACATGAGCACAGGGACTGATGCATAGGTTTTAGGTGCGGGGTTTTTCTTTTGTCTTTTGGGAGGTTTTTTTTGTTGTTTTGGAGCTTTTTGTTTGTTTTGAGGAGGTTGTTTTGGTTTTGAGAGTTTTTGGGGGCAGCTTAGTTGTTGTGGGGTTTTTTTTGTTTTGTTTTTTTTTTTTTTATTTTTTTAGAAAAATAACTCTAAAACATTCCAAGCCCATCCAAATCCACCATTTTCTCCAAATTCCCTCCCCACCTTTTTTCAAGGAGTTTCCTGATCTCCTTCTATGACCAGGTGACCMGCCTGGTGGATGAGGGAAAGGCTGTGGATGTGGTCTACCTGGACTTCAGTAAAGCCTTCGACGCTGTCTCCCACAGCATTCTCCTAGAGAAGCTGGCGGCTCATGGCCTAGACAGGTGTACTCTTTGCTGGGTAAAAAACTGKCTGGRCGGCCGGGCCSAGAGAGTTGTGGTGAATGGAGCGAAATCCAGTTGGCGGCCGGTCACGAGCGGTGTCCCCCAGGGCTCAGTTCTGGGGCCGGTCTTGTTCAATGTCTTTATCAACGATCTGGACGAGGGGATTGAGTGCTCCCTCAGGAAGTTTGCAGATGACACCAAGCTGGGTGGGAACGTCRATCTGCTGGAGGGTAGGAAGGCTCTGCAGAGGGACCTGGACAGGCTGGATCGAGGGGCTGAGGCCAACTGCAGGAGGTTCAACAAGGCCAAGTGCCRGGTCCTGCACTTTGGCCACAACCACCCCATGCAACGCTACAGGCTGGGGGAAGAGTGGCTGGAAAGCTGCCTGGAGGAAAAGGACCTGGGGGTGCTGGTTGACAGCCGGCTGAACATGAACAAGGCC
>JAYKAV010000528.1:16067-52088 GCA_035582835.1 Phoebastria nigripes | reverse complement strand
TCTTTATGGTGCAACTATACTTCAGCAAATGTATCAAAATCTAGTGCTGTTTCCATCGCTTTACCCACAGGAATCTTTCCAATTTGCGGTGACCGGGCATGGCAAGGTGTGCCTTCTCGTATCTCAGGAGGCCCCTGTACCTTAGGACGTCTTMCCTTGCTGACACCAAATATGTCCATGATTCTTAATGTTACTAAGCTGCACAAAAGACAGAAGCGTGGCATCCACAAGTRTCAGGAAGGTTGTAATGATGAATTGGATTTTTGGCAAGCCGACAAAACAATACTAGCCTCTTTTGCTGCGCCAGGGGTTGCCGCGGCCCAAAGTTTAGCCACGCTAAACAAATCGAGTTGCTGGCTTGCCAAACAAAATAACGCTACTTCTACAGCTCTTACGGCCCTGCTAACAAAAAAAAAATTCTATAAGGCATGCCACACTGCAAAACCRAGCAGCCATTGACTTTCTGCTTTTAGCGCAAGGTCATGGGTGTGAAGAATTTGAAGGCATGTGTTGTATGAATTTGACAGATAACTCACAGACAGTATTCAAGCAGCTGAAAAAAATTGAAGGACCTCACAAGTAAACTACAGACGAGCTCCTTCGGCCTCGAGTCATGGCTCACAAGCCTAGGCCTGGGAGGATGGATGAAAGAATTAATTAAAGTAGTAATTGTTGTATTAATCATAATAATCATAATGCTAATAATATTACCATGCGTGCTGCAATGTATTCAACAAATGATTAGCAAATCAACACGCGCTATCTGGATCATAGAAACAGAAAAAGGGGGAGATATGGGAAAGCCAATGGAACAAAATGCCAGTTACCTTGAGCTGATAAACACAGAGTGAAGRTCAAAGAACAAGGAAYGGGATTGCAAAACAGAAAAACAGCAACAAAAGGCTTGTGCAAAAGGAAAAATAACGGCTTAGGCTGCTGCCARTGGTAAAGCRCRTGATAAGGCAGATGTGACCAATTAGTAAAGTTTTAGCRGYGYGTGCTTTGTCTAYGATCRCGTGAGCAACAATCGGGAAGATATAAATAAGAAGAAATTGTGTAAATAAAGGTCTCCGCTCTGCGCTATCCCCGGAGTCCATGATTCATTCCCTTCAAGTTGGGTTTGGAACGAGAGCAAGAAGGACTGTGAGGTGCAGAGAGCTCAAATGCTGATCATCCAGGACCTGGAAGAGATGGTAATGCAAAAAGCACAGGTGACCAGGTCCTCCTGGGGTGTAAATCACCCACGTTTCCATCTAAATGGGGTCCACGTTGGGGTGGTTGGCTGTCTATCCTGTCCAAAACCCATGCACTGGAGTGTTATGGGAGGATTGGTCCCACTGTCCTCTCCAACCCTCTCCAGGATTTCATCCCCAACATCACGGAGGGAACCAACCACGTCTGGATCGGGCTGCACTTACCCATCAGTGCTCAAAACTGGATCTGGGTGGATGGGGCTCCCTTGGACCAGCTAATGTGAGTGTTGCCTGAGGAGATGCTCAGATGCAGATAGAGAGGTGGGAGGGAGCATTTTTGGGGGAGCTGCTTCATTTCCCRTCTCTCCATCAGGTTCAAAGTCTCAGGCGACGTGGACTCGGAGAGCTGCGGGATGGTGAAAGCCAACCGGATCAACTCAGAGACCTGCCAAGCAGAATTCAAGTGGATCTGTGAGGAAAGCCATTGAGATGTAAAGCAACGTGGGAAGCATGGGGGGCAGTGCACAGAGACACCATTTCAAGTCAAGCTGATGCAAAACCTGCATGGAAAACCATTGGAAAACAAACCTCAATCCCTTGCTCCTTGGTAGAAAAGAGGAGAAAAGAAACAACAGCTTGGATGGAATAGAGTTTCCCAGATAGCTTGATCAGTCACCTTTCTGTTGCTAGTCCCCCCACCCTTTAAACTTTTATCCCTGTTTTAAAATAAAAAGGAGCAGAAACCTGCAGAACTACCTACAAAGCACCACAGCATCCCACCATCCCTGGAAAGTGCTGGATGATGGGTGGTACCACTCATACCCAACCTTGCCAATTAAAAGCTTGCTCAGGCACCTTACAGCTTCACGGCTCAGCCCATTTGCTATTGCCAAAATATCAGCAATGGATGAAAAAGATGGATGAAAGCATAACTAGCCCTCCCCTGACCTTCTACTATAATGCAATCTCTTTCCGTTTCAGTTTCGCAAAGCTTTGTGCAATGGCTAAAACCCACAATCGTGGTGTAACCAACCCTCTGGACCAGTAAAAAGAGGAAGGGGTATAACCAGTTAGCAAATAAGGGGGATGAAATATTTAACAGTAACTCCCAGGAAACTCAAGATTAAGGAGGAAGAAACCTCCAACATTATTGTACTCTTCCAGGGGATACGGGATGCTGAAAACTGTGTCACCACATTGGGTGGCAAAGAGCTTAATAGCTGAGGAAAGGGCTATCTTTGGATTGCCTGTATTGTGGATAAGCCTCCACAAAAATCAGGTGATTAGGATTATTTCTGTAACCGGAGCATTAAAAAGCAGTTGTTGTATTTCAAGTTAAAGCATTTATTGCTCTGATAATAAATTTTAATTCTTGGATACATATACAGGGTGCGTTATTTCACTTTTTCCTAATAAAAACAGCGATAGCAGCAACCCCATCACTATCTTCCAGCCACGTTGAAGATGAGGTTGCCTCACCCCAGCCTGAGCAAAGAGGGAGAGCATTTCTGGTTGCTTTTCCTTCTCTTCCCTTGCTATTTCATGCAAAAGTCTCACAGCTTGCTTGAAGGGTCACAAGCAACGCCAAAATTTGGGAATTGGAAGTACCAAGCTTCCCCAAAACCACCCCAAACTCGCACTCCTGTAGCCATACGGACACAAAATGTAGGTGAAGGACATAGCAATCTCACAGCCGAGATAGCCTTTCTGCTCTGCCCCAAGTTTTGGGCTTTCTGGTAGCGGACGGTAATTTCTCAGTAGGGGCACAACTAGTAATTTTGACCAAAAAGCACCCTGCGAGTGGATGCTGTGAAGAGCCACATCCTTTGCCACCTCACAGAGCAGGAGGCGAGCAAGATGCCACCAGGGACGGAAACCAGCGTGGGGCTTTGTGTTTGTTGGTTTTTTGTTGCTTCCCCCCCTCCCCCCCAGCTCAAAAAGGAGACAAGAAGATTCAAAGACAATATTTTGGTCTTCCTCAAAAGCCAGTGAAGGGGATGAGTCGGTGACCTGCTGCCGCTCAGCACCGGGACTGCGACGCAATGAGGGGAGCCATCATCCTCTCTGTGTTCATGGGTGAGTGAAGGGATTTTGGAGACCAGGCTGGGGTGGAGGGAGAGCATGAAGGTTTTCACCATCTTCTCCTCAAAGAGCATCACTCTGGACAGAGCGTTTCTCCAGCCCCTTCTTTGCCACCAGCCGTGGACACTCACGCAACCCCTTCTCCATGAAAACCTTCTCCCAGTCATTGATTCCATCAATTTTTTTTGTCATCTCCACCAGAAAGGAGACTTTTCTCCTCTCCACCCCTTTGATCTGCCAGCCTCTTTGCTCTAGAGCAATATTTGAGGCGGAGAGGATGCAAAAGCAGCCCTGCACAGCCAACGTGAGCTCAAATAGCTCAAAGAAACCTGAATTTGCTCTGATAAATCCATAATGTCCAKCAAGGGTCATTTATTCAGTCCATCCCTAGCAAGGAGGTGAGTTTGGCACAGCCCAAAAGATCCCTTGGGACTCACTGGAGGAGRAAGTGGAGGGGACAGCTGGAAAACATAAATATTGCTCAGTCCCATCTTGTGCATCCAACACCTCGTCCGTCTAAGTGAGCAGAGAGGCATGAGCTGACCCAGGTGGGAAATATTCCCCCAGATTTCAGACCCTAAATCCAGATCTCAGCAATAACTTGAAGGCATCCATGGGAAGTTCTTGCCCACAATCTCCTTTCTCATCCCTCCCCACTGCAGGTGCTGTTGCCACCATCTCCATAGCCCCACTGCAGAACCCAGTTTGGGTTTCCCCCGGGGATAAAGCCATCCTGCCCATCTCCCTCCAGCTCCTCAACCACACCTGGGACTTCTACCATCTCAAGTGGAGCTTCCTTACAGGGGATCGCCCAGTTTTGATTTCCACGATGGAAAGGTGCAACCAGACCCTCGCAACATCCGGGCAACAGTGCCAACATAGGATGGAGGTGGGAGATTTCTACAAGCCAAGGGCAAATATCAGCTGCAATGCCTCACTGGTGCTCCAGGATGCCCGGCCAGACGATGTTGGGGTTTACCAGTTGACGGTGCAG
This sequence comes from Phoebastria nigripes, assembly GCA_035582835.1. Lineage (NCBI taxonomy): Eukaryota > Metazoa > Chordata > Aves > Procellariiformes > Diomedeidae > Phoebastria > Phoebastria nigripes. The sequence goes on along the minus strand of JAYKAV010000528.1, from coordinate 47,819 downwards.
GGTCTGGATGTGGCACGCACCATGCAGGTCACACTGATTTTGCAAGGTAATGATGGCTTTGGGGGGGGTGTCCACCAAATCCCAAGAGGTGGGGAGGAGCAACCAGCAAACAGCAGGTTTGGAAAGCCCAGGAGGTTTTTCTAGGGAGCAAATACTTGCTGAGCCTGCCCAAAATGCAAAAAATAATGATAATTTAAAAGAAAAACAGCTAGTCCTATTAAGGCAAAAACTTCACTGATTTACAGAGCCCTTATCTGCCACGCACTGTGGGATGGGATGATGTTTGGGGTGAAGCATCGCCTCACGCTTCCACATTCCTGCACCTGCATCCAGGTCTTTAAAAGCTCTTTGCAAATCCCTCCTTGCAAACGGAGAGCCTCTCCTTTCCACATGCAGATACCTTCTCCCCATTATTCCTCTCCAGCAACCCAGCCCATGCCCACCTCAACCAGACAGCACTGCTCTCCTTCTCCCTGCAGCTCCCCAGCTCAGGCTGGGACTTCATCCACATCACCTGGGAGCTCATCAGCAGCCCCAGGAACCATCCCATCCTCACCTACACCTTGGATGGTTGCATGGGGAAAGCCCGGAACTGGTGGGAGCAGAGCTGCAGCATCTCCTGGGAGGTGGACGGGGCATACAGGCAGCGGGTGGACATCCAACCGAACGGCACCCTGGTCCTCCGGRATGTGCAGGACGAGGATGCAGGGACCTACCTGGTGACGGTGCGAGCTCCAGAGGGGTTGGCTTGCACGGCCRTCAACCTGTCCGTGAGCAGAGGTAACCGAGGGAAGGAGGGGGRRRAAAAAAAATGCACATTTAGACCCATTTAGAGGTGGGGAGAAGACGGAACAAAGGGGAGAAGCAGCGCTAACAGGAGAGGAAAATGCAGGAATAGGGAAAAAAAAGTGCTAAACCATGGGTTGAGAGTGAGCAAAAATAAAACAGAGCAGAAAAGCCTGCTAGAAAAAAAAAAAAGCAGCAAATTTCACCCTGGCTTAGTTTTAATGCCACAGCAGTACAGAAACAAGGAGCTTCAGCAGAAGTTGTTTGCCCTGGGGTTGTTTTTCAGAGGAAGCAAGAGAAAACATGCAAATTCAAAAGCCCAAAGGCATAGTGAGCTGCAGCCAGGGAAAGCTGGGTATTTGAGTTTTAGGGTTTTTTCTTCTTTTTTTTTTTTTTTTTTTTTTAAAAGACACGTTGAGCAGCTACATCTCATCACAGACATACAGAAAGTGCCAAACCGTTGACCCCTTATAGCAACGGGGAGTATTTTCGCAGCGCTACAACCCACAAAAGCAAAGTTAGAGACCAGCCGAGCCAATAGCAAGGCAGACCCCACCACAAAGTCCCATTTCGCTACCGAAATCCTCATCTTTTCGCCCATCCTTTATACCTGTCCCTGGCTTGCAGATACACTGGTGGCAGAGGGACTGAGCATCCTCGGCATCATCCGGATAGCTACTGGCGGCGCAGTGCTCTGCCTCCTGGCTCTCATCTTGGGAGAGGTGGGTGATAAAAACCCCAAATCGGGTCAAACTTCATTAGTTTTTCCTGCAAAGCCAAAACACTTGGAGGCAATTAATTTACTCCCCTCAAGGTTTTACTTCCCCTCCAATCCCCAAAGGTGGAAAAGGGAGAGGAAACATGCTGATCAGCACAATTAATCTGGGGATGAGCATATAGAAGAAGGAATAGTGATCAACATCCCCGGCACGCCTTTGAGGCTGAAGGGACTTGCCCAGCAAAGATGGAGGATGCAACAAAAATGGGGCTGCGGGTGGGTTTGCAGCGGTGTGGCCGGTCCCCCCCCCATTCTCCAGCTGAGGAAGGACATAGGGACACATCAGGGTGAGCAGAGACAGACCCATCATCCCTCTCGTCTCCTCTCCAGCACGTGTTTTGGTGTGGTGACAAGCTGGAACAGAACCCAGGTAGCACCTGCCACCAGCCCCAACCTCCTCCCGGGGATGACTCCAGATGAAGAAGCCACCAAGGATGGAGGAAGATGTGCAGAGGGCACTGAAACCCCCTGGCTCAGTTTGCCTACAAATCAGACCATCATCTGCCACCTTAAACACTGCGCAAGAACTACTCATAATCATTAAAAAAAATATGGGGTTTGGAGCTGTTTCTCCCCAAATTATTAGCTGGGCTCCCCATGCTGTCTATCCGGACCCCCATTGCTTTTATCTACCCATGGCTGTGGGGAGATGCCTCCTGTTCCCTTTTTTTGCCCCTTTTTGCACTTGAAAAGGTCCAATGCTTTGAGGTCCAAGGCATGGGAGAGCTCCCAAAACATCCCACAGTTATTAATCCTATTAATTATACATCAAACAGCAGGAAACCCTGAAAGGGAATCACCCCAATTTCCCCCCAACTGCTTGCTCTCCAGCCAAGAAAATAATTGCAATAAAAATAATCAGATTTCAGCGCTCAGCCTCTGGTAGATCAGAAGTTCCTTTTTTTAAAGTTTCTCTTGTTATTGAGAAGTTAAAGCAAGCGATTCCCTCGGGGAATTTGAGTGGTTTTTTCTCACCAGCTCGTGGTACAGAAATGAGTCACCTAAATCCCATTGGATTTACCTGGCCCTTGGCATTTGTGGTTTTTTGTTTTTTGTTGTTGTTTGTTTTTTTGGGGTTGTGTCCCAAATTCAACGGCTTCTCATGGAAACTTGGGGTTGGAAAGGCAATTTGGGAGAAATCTCTGCTTTTTTGAGTTTTATCAAAAGCTGGGTTACCCCAGCTTTGCACTTACGTATTTTGAGCAGTTTCCAGCAGCTGTCTTCATCCCCAGCTTGGGTTCATTTCCTTTGAATTTGGGGTTTTATGCTGAAAGCAGAAAAACATGGGCAGCTCCTGGATGATGCATCCCCCTGCAAGCATCTAAAGCAGGGGATCAACCAAGAGATCTAACTCTTAACGAGCCCAATCCCACCCTGAAAGCAACATCCTGCTAGGAAGGTACGTTATACCTTGTCCTTTATTTTTTTGGGGAGCATCACTGGTCTTTTTGTCATCCCCTTTCCTGGAAGAGATTTTTAATGCTGCATTTCAAGCACTTGCAGGAGCACAAATCCACGTGGATCTCCTGCAAATTTTCCTCTAGAAAGACCAACCAAGTCAATTGCGATTTTTGTAGCTGAATGCAACAAGTTTTGTGTTTCCCACATCACCAGCTCTGTTTTTCTCACCTCTCTGCAGCGGGATGGGAGCAGCGCTAAGACCCAAAGAGCTGCTAGAAAACACCCCCAAAATTAACTGGCATCCTGCAAATTGCAAGCACATTACATCCTTGCTCTTTGCTGCTGGTTAAAAACAGGTAGGAAAGAAAATATATAGATATACACACATATTAGTCCATGCCAGCAACAGCATTGCTCTGGCACCAGAAGGAGGAGGCTGCTTTCCCCAGTGGGAGAAGACCTTCAGGCACCTTCCTTTCTTGCCCCAAGCTGCTCCACACCTTGAAAAAAGCAGCTTTGCTTTCGGAAATGGCTCTTTGTAGGCTGCGGCAGTGGGTGGAAGAGCAGAGCTCAGATGCGACAGCAAGCGTGGGGTTTTAGCTGTGACTCTGGACACAAAAACCACTACCACTGCCAGTCTCTGAGCTCGCTTGTGCTCTGGCAGGGGGAAAAAAAACCTCTGTTGGCCTGAACCTTAATGCCAGAACAGCAGGGACCGGCCACAGCACTGAGCGCCATCTACGCCAAGCCAAATGTGCCACCGCGCTCAGTTCCCAGCAGCTGCAGGAAGCTTCCCGGTAAGTGAATTTGCTTGGTGGTGTTGCACAGCGGGCACTGGGCTCCTCTTGATCTCATGCGATTTCTGCTCAGTGATGGAGGGGCTTTGGAGGACCTGATGTCCCCGATGCTGCCCAACCCCTAACCTGCAGGAAAGCACAGGGAGGAAAGGATTTCCTGTGCCTTTTCCATCTGTTTCCTGAGCTGATGGTGGCCAAAACCCAATGCTTTGCTCTCAAGCAGGTTCACTGCCTGTCTTCAGCCTGGGGCAGAGCAATACCACAAGCAGGTTTCTTTTCCATAGCCTGATTTTCTTGGAAAGGGAGGAAAAAACCACAGCCAACCCCCAAGGACACTGCTACCCCTCTTTGCAGAGCTTCATGTGCTTGAGACACGCAGCAACCTCTCCCCCATCACTTCAAGCATCCCAAAGGCTTTGCTTTGGGTTCTTCCCTTCCTCAGGGCACCTCTGGGTGCAGCACAGGGAGGAGAGGAGCTGAGCTACCAGCTCTGAGGCTTTGCAGGTTTGCTTGCTGCAGCTTCCCCAGACAAGCGAGCAAGGCGGCTTGTGGGCTTTCTCTGCTCCGTTGCTCCCGCCGACACTTGCAAGGTTTTCTCGCTAAGCAGAGCGACATGGGGGGAGCTGCCTGCTGAAACAAAGGGTGTTAAAAACAGGGCAAAGACCACAGAAGAGCTGCTTTCTCCCTCACTCCCAGTATGGGTCCTGTTGCAGGTCCTTGGTGGTACTGGGCTCTGCTGGGAGCTGGATGGGTCGGGACTGCAGTCCTGGCAGGTGTTGTGCTGTGGCTGCTGCAGCATCATGGTGAGTGGCAGAGTCTGTCATCCAAAATGGCAAAAATCTCCCCAAATCCATCACATCCCAGCCACTGCCTGGGCTGGAGCAGATTTCTCCTGTATTTCTAGCAGGGAGCAGCTCCTGGGCCACTCCTGCCCCCGGCAGTGGCTATCCCCAATGGGGAGGAGGGGTAAAGCTACCAGCGTGTCCCCCATGGACAGGCACGGGCCCATTTATGTTTTTGGAGCCTGTCCTGATACAGGTCCCTTTCTCCACCCTGATGGTGGCTGCAGAGACCCCAGGGGGTGTCCCCCCCCCCCGCAAAGAGTCCTGTCCCCAGGCAGCACCTTGCTCCATCCCCAAGGGCTGCTTTGCACCAGGGTTTCACCCCAGCAGTTGCATCCTCCAACGTCAACAGCAGTACAATGCTGCGGGTCAAATCCACCCTCATTTCAGGTGGAAACAGCCCCATCCTGAGCAAGGGCATGGAGGCCCCGGCCAGCACGTGCTCCTGGGAAACCTGCCTGACCAACACCAGCCGATGGGACATCCCAGAATTCAAATGCTCCCTGAATTGCTTCCAGTTGCAGCTGAGACAACGGCTGTGTGAGCAAGGAAGCCACCATGCAGCAGGTACCACGGCTCAGCATCAGCCACAGCTTTGGGACTGTGGATGGAGACCCCACCTTGTTACRGGTGCTGGAGGGTTGTTGTCCCCTTTCCACATGGGAGAGGGGAACAACAAGGCCAGGAACACTGGGAAAGCACCCCAAGACCCCCCCAGTCCTCCCAAATGCTGTTCCCATCCACACCACCCTCTCCCTGCACCACCCCATGCCCTCAACACCTTCCTCTGTTGCTCCTCTTGCTTTCCCCCCCCATACCAGGGGAGATTTTTCCAGCATGGGCACAGCCCACGTTTTCCAAAAATTCACCTGGAGGGACTCAAAGGGCAGGAAAAGCCTCGAGTGTCCCAGGGGCTGCAAGAGCCTGGTGCCCCCAGCTCTGCCCCTCACCCCGTGGCACCCAGGGGACCAAGGACCGCTCACACTCATCCTCTGCCGCAGGCATCTCAGCTTGCCAGCTCTGTCCCGCAGGCTGGCAGCCATTTGCAGCCAAGTGCTACTGGGTTTCCACAAAAACCGGAGCCTGGGAGGTGGCGGAGGCCAACTGTTCATACCAGCGATCTCAGCTGGTCATGCTGGAGAGCATGGAGGAGAAGGTAAATAACCGCAGGGGAAAGGCTCAAGCGTTGCCCCTGCATTTGGCTTTTTAAGCTTTGCTTTCTACAAAAAGCCACGCAGCCTCCAGACTGTGGCTGACCTTTCCTTCCTGGCTTGCAAAGCACCCAAGCCCACGCTGCCAGGCAGGATTTCAGGGAAAAATACCCCATAAATCTGAGCTCAGGGGAGGTTAAGGGCGAAGGGCAAAAACATACTGCCCCATACACRGGCTGCCAGGCTCCTTTATCACCCCAAAAAACACTGTTCCCCTGCCCATCATCTCCAGACCACTCTCCCACCTCTTCCAAAGCACCCACCGACCTCTCCAGCCCCAAGTCTGCAGCTGGGATGTGCCAAGCTCATCCCAGACCAGATCCCCACAGGCAGGATCAGGTCTCCACGTGATCGAGTCTGAGCCTGCACCCCTCCTCTCCCAGGCTTTCATCGGGGAGATGATCGGAAACACCTCCGGAGCCTGGATGGGGCTGAGCATCAACCAGAGGAGAGGGAAAGAATGGACGTGGTGGGACGGATCCCCTTTACAGAAAGCCTTGTGAGTGCCTCCCTGCTCCAGTTCATGAGCAGGTTGYAATAACCACATCCCAGGGGAAATATTTCCCAGCCCAATGCTCACCACAGACCTGGCTGCTCCCAAAATCCCTCTGGAGCCGGCAGCAACACTCACGGGAGCAAATTAAACCAGAGCGACACAGGTTCGGTCTCTGCAGCCTGGCTGCTAAACAGGGAGAAGAGAGGAAAAAGTGATTAAACTGTTATTCCTATTTTACACCCAAATGCAAAGTGCAAAGGTGGGGAAATTTCAACCGTTAAAAAGCAAGAAGATTGCCCCAGTGCTAATTTTTTCATGCAGGGGTGCTGTCGTAGCCACAGTGACCCCAGTATATAGAAAAAAAAGGCAGTTTCTGATAGCGCTAATATTTATTAGACCAAGTAGTACACACATAGGAGTCTGGTGAGGAGAAAAGTTTTTTGGGGAGCACAGGCTCCCCCAACACTTCTGCTTCCCTGACACAGCTGGAAAAACAAGAAGCAAACAGGTGGTACATTCCCATGCTCACACCTGAGCTGACAACTGCTGACTCAGTTCAGGTTTTTGAGGGGAAAACACCCTAATGAGATAAATAATGTTACTGGAAACACAGCATCCAAGTGCATGACGCCAGGCTGATTGCCATCACTGTGCTCTCTAGGTCTCCGGTGCTGGGTCCCATGAAGGCAGACGCTTGTGCTGCAATTCGGAGGGGTCAGCTCCACTCCCACATCTGCAGCGTTCCGTTGCACTGGATTTGCCAGAAAGAGGCCACCGAGATTTAAACCAGAGGAAACGACACAAGGAACAACAGGACAGACTCGGTGCCAGGCAATTTGCCAGGATGCCAAAAAACACATCCCAGAGCAGCGGTTCGGTGGCTCCTTGCCGAGGTGGGGGTCTTTTCCCAAGCACTGGCCAGGGGGGGACTCAGAAGCAATTCTGTTTTGTTTCTCCACTTTGCATTTCTGCCCCTCGCCTCCAGCTCCTCCAAATCCACCAAAAAACAAAGACACCAAAACCAGCAGGACTGAGCTTTGCAGCATGGCAGCTGCCAGCAAAGCAGTGAGTTTCCCAAGCCTCTTGAATATTCTCAAGTCTCCCTGCAAGTGCAAAAGCTGGAAAGACACTAGTGGTCAGACTAAAGCGAGGATCCTTTAGTCACGGTTCTGTGTCACTGTCATGAGGAGTTTCTGCTTTTGTAAGCTAAAATTAAAATAAATATATACCATTGGGACACTCACTGGGGTTAATAGCAGCTTGTGGTTGATCTCCTCTGCCGAGGGGGAAGGTTTAGGTGAAATTCAGAAGGGTTTCTGAATCCTTCTGAATCCCGCTGGGGCGCTTTTGTGGGTGGCTGCAGAGAGAGTGTTTCATCTGGGAGCACCAGTCACTGCTGATCCCGTCAAGATTGATATAGGCACATTGTCCCTTGCCCCGGACATCGAACCTGCACCAAACAGCAGAAGGAAAACTCAAAGGGAAGCAAAACGGGTTGCTGTCAGCCACAGGTCAGCAGCTGAGCATCTCCCATACAGGTTAACGGTGCTGCAGGGAGCACAGACCACCCTTCCCAGCAAACAACCCACCCCATGCAGAACAAAAACTGCCTCCCACTCCACAAACAAGGGAATGTTTTCAGTTGCTTGGTCCCAGAGGGGTTCATCCAGGGATGCCCTCAACCCCCTGCCAGCATTTGCATCACACAAATCCATGGACTGCGGTCGAGGTGCTTTAGCTCAAGCAAGAAAAGTGGTGTTTAATTGCTCCCACCTCATTAAATTTATATATATGCATCTTCTTGCATTCAATCCCTGACCCATCTCAGCCCAGGACATGGTTAYGTTCTCCAGAAGATGGGACGTACAGGTTGTTGAAGAGAGACCCGTTGAACCATTTCCAAGGTCCAGAGTCTTCCCTTTGGAGACCGACCCAGTAGTGCAAGGAACTCCCATAGCGCAAGAGGAAATGCTAGAGGGGGAAAACAAGTATCACATGTATCTTCACACTATGCCCTCCAAGGGAATCCCAAATCTGCTTCCCAAAAGCTACTGACACACCAGTTCCTCAGGGATTTCTCATTTACCAGCTCCTCCCGGGTGTCAATGGTGGCCAAATGGGCTCCGAGAGAAAGGCAAGAGACCTGACTCCTGTTCCAGTCTGCTTCATCCTCCATGAAGTAAAAGCACTTCTCCCTGTACCCGATCCCGTTTTCCAGGCAGCTGGGAAGGACGGGAGAGGGGCAGGATGGACAGGACGGGCATTTCTTAGCTGGAAATAAGCAGAACACGTCCTGGTGACTTACGCCGCTGAGTTTTCTCTAGGGGAGGAGAGGACTTTGTTGGTGGGCACCTCCATTCTCAACCACTTACCTGCCAGCGCGATGATGGTGAGAAGCAATGCTGCTACGACCACGGTGACCCCAATGGGGACCTTTTTATCTTTAATGCACTTGAGGCTAAAACCTGGGGACAAACTGCATGGAAGAGGCACGAAGAGCACCCCAACACCTTTAAATACAGCCACAAAGCATGTGGGGGGGCCACAGTGGGGTGCAGGCTCAGTTCAGGGGGTGCATCCCAGTGCTTTCATCACCCTCCAAGGATTTTTAGGGCTGCCTGACCTCATTGCACCCTCTCCATCCCCCCTCAACCACGAGAGATGGGCACCATCCCCCAGACCCACAGCTTGGGCTGCCCTGTGCCTCCTGCAGCTTGCAAACAGCTTTACCTTTCTTACATCCTCCTCTCCCTCACCCCAGCTATTTTAACTAAATTTTAGCTGCCCATATCACACTAAGCCCAGCCACAACCTCTGAAACAATGTCCCCAAAACAAGACCGGTGCTTACTGGTCACTTCCTCCGCTCTCTGCTGCGACGGCATCATTACRGCAGTCAAGTCTTCGCCTGTGCAAAAGCAAGCAGCCCATGCAAATGAAGCAAGTTACTGCTAACACTGTGAAGTTATTCAGTAAGAAATGCTTGACCTTGGGTATTTTTCTCCCAGAACAGTGAAGAGAAAAAAGCAGCATTTCATCTGGTTTACATGCATGGCAGGAAGGGAAACATGATTTCTGCCTTCAAAGAACCAGGACTCGCTTTGTTTTTCCAAGCCAGCCTTGATTTTATTGCCTTCTGCCAGCCCTGTTTGCCCTGGAGACGTGTTGTCTCAGTTACTTCCCCACTTCAACTGCAAGGTGTTTTCAGCTCCAATCCCCACTCCAGGACCCTCAGGTCACCCCACATGGTGCTGGATGGCCCCATGTCCCCCAGCCCAAAGCACAGAAACCACCCCCTCATCCCCCCATCATATGCAGGCCAGCTCTTAAAGCCTCTAGGAAAGGGGATGGTGCTTACATACCTGCGTCACGAACAGCTTCTGCCATCCCTGGCGCCGCGGAGGGGACCAGCAGCACCCTCCTGGGGACAAGCACGTCCCTCAACTCCACCAGCCGCAGCACGACACCAGGGACCAGCCAAGTCCTTCCCTGTCCCAGGGCTTTGCCACGATGCTCCTGCAGTCACTAAAATAAAGAGACAAAAAGCTCATAATCCCCCCAAAACCTCAGTGCTGCTCATCACTGCACTTTTCTAAACCTCTTATTTTCCTCAAAGCTCCTTTTCTCCTTTTTTTCCACGTCCCAGCCTGCATTCACTCTGAATTATTGCTTCTCAAAACCTCCCACGACAACATGTTTTTCTACGTTGTTCTTGCAAACTTTTTTCTAAATTCTTTTGGGTTTTGACCTTTCCTTGGACACAGCCTTTTGCCAAAGCCCACATCAAAACATTAACAGATTCAAGTCTCTCCTCAGAGAAGCAAAACTGGCCCCACAGGAGCTATTTTGTAGAACATTCACATTTACAAGAAAAGCCTCAAAGAAACAGAACAAGAATCCACCAATGCAAAACAGAAAAACCTGCAGATGCTGTTGTCAACAAGCCTTTGAAGTCACCAACAGCCACAGCTCCTCTAACAAAGAGCTTCCACATTTATATATACACAACCCTGACATCAGGTGCACAGCTGGTGTTCCTGTTTAATATCAGCACTGTAAACAAATTACATTACCAGTACCCTGCACTTTGGACCTTTCAGTTTGCAGCAAATATTTTCCAGGTAAGAACATGTTCACAAAAGGTAAGAATCAAAAGGATATTTTTTCTCCCCAAACACTTGATTTTGAATAGGGTTTAATTGATGTAGCACTTTGCTACCATCCCCAACACCCAAAACCAAATGACTCCTGCCTCAGGCTGCAGCTTGGTGCGTTCTGGAGTAAAACAGCAGGTGATGGAGGAAGAGGAGGAGAAAAGACACCAAGTGGGGAACAACACAGAAACTTGATCATGAGAAAATATGCCCAAATACACTGGGCTCATGGGAAACAGAGGACTTTTGTGTCTCAAAAAGCATGTCAAAAATGTTACAGGCAAACATTGTTCTAGTTCGTGGCCTTGGTAGGGGGAAAACATTGCTGCCTGGTGAAGCAACATCTCTGCAAGTGGGCACATGGAAATAAGTCAGAGGCATGTTTGTCTAGCACCCAAGGAGCGAGGGATCCATGCAGCAAACAGGACTGAATCCCTTGTGCCCTGACAACACGCGAATACTGCTGCAAAATCACAGAAAAATACACCTTTTATCTGCAAAAAAAGAAAAATCCACCTTTTATCTGCAGGGGTATCCTACACAAGAGAGGACACAGCGAGGTGTCACTGCAAGGAGACACCCTGAGGTCACCAGGACCCCAAAGTGGGACCCACAGCCTGGGCTGAGCTGGAGTAGGAGTCCCAGGGGAGCAGGGAGCAGAGTGCCAAGGGGGAAGATGCTAGAGGGTGGAAAAAAATCCTACCCCCAAATGAAGTTAGGAGGTTCCCATCTGCAGGGCTTTGCAAGGCAGCCCCAGTGCCCATCTCCGCAGGCTCCCAACTCACCCTCCACACGCTCAAAAGAAAATGGGCTTTTCCACACCAGCTTCCTAGTCCAAACTCACAGGGAAACTGCTGCTGAACTTGGGGTTTCCAGCTTCCAGGAGCTGCCAAGAGAGGACAGATAAGCTCCCACTGAGCAACCAACTTCTACTGTGCGTTTTTAGTCGGCGGTAGAGGAAAAAACCGCAGATTTCCCCCCTCCATGCCCGCAGCCTCCATCCAGATGAGGGATTTAAACACACAGAGAGATGCTCTCTGCTCCCAAACCCCAAATTTATCCCCTACCTGTAGTACTGGAGCAAGAATCCAGCAAAATGGAAACAACCAGAGGCATTAATAACTGATACCAAGCAGCTGCCAAAACCCACCCCCTCCACATGCTTTCCATACTAAGCCACCTCTGTGACAAGTACTGTTGCCTTAGGAAACTCCTTATCACTGTTGCTGTATTTTTTTTTTAGTTAATCTCACACTCTCCTCCATCCCCCAAAGCCAGATGGGGAGACAGGGGAGCAGCTGCATCCCAAACCCCAGGACTTGCAGAACCAGGGCAAAGCTACAACCCACTGGTGCTTACAAGACACCCCCAGGTTGGATGCTTTTGGGGTACAGCAAGAACAAGACACAACATTGCTTAGATGTGATCAGCATCAATAGTGGTTTCTCTGCTCTGTCTTCACAGCTAGCGTGATTGTTAGGGGCATGGAAAAGCTCACGCAGCTTCTCCGTGATGTAATGCACCACACCAAGGGATGAGGCCAGATAAAGGCATGAGCTCGAGCAGCAGTAACAAATGATTTCAGCAAGTCATTGTACAGTTTTCCCGGTCAAGAATTCCCTTCTCCCTTGGATGTGGCACAACCATCTCTGGAATTGAGAATTAGGCTTAAGTCCAAACTTGCTTCACCCAGGTCCCGCCCAAACCTCCCACCACGCAACGCTGTCCCACCCCTTTTCTTGAGGCTTTTACCCCGGCTCGTGCTCCGTAACTCACTGCTTGGTTCAACGGAAAGGCAGTGGGTGCAAACGTCTGGAAGCCCGCCAATTTCRGCTCTCCCGGCTCCATTACTAACCAGCTCAAGGCTTTTCAGCCCACGCTGAGACATGGCATTGCCCCRGCAGCAGGCAGAGGCAGGCTGGCATCCTCAGATTGTCCTGCCCAACATGCCCCCAGGGTGGTGACAGGCTGAGAGTCTCTTGAGTTCCTGCAGAGGAGGATGTCTCCTACAGAGAAAAAGAGGGGATGTAAAGCTTTCAATACATTCTCCAGCCAAAAAAATAAAGAAGTACTTGGCAAGGGCAGATCAGTAGGCGGGCCCTCAGGGTTGCCTCGGCACAGTTATGCATGAAAATAAAAACCAGGGGAAGCGCTCCACCCCCAGCACCATCAAAACAAGCCAGCTCAAAGCCAATTTAATTATTGCAGCATTTACCACTGCTGACCTTCCTCTACTCCCTCCAGCACCCATAAGGGCAGCAGGGAGGTGGGAGCTGCTCCAGCCTTTGTACCTCCACGTCCTCCAACCTAGGTGGCAAAAGGGGGGGATGGAGGCAGACACATCTCCCCTCCCTTGCTTCCCCCCCCCCCCCGCCTCATTTCCTCTCTCCCAGCTTTTTTGCACCATCCTGAAATGACTCCCATCTGCTCACACTCCTTTTTGGATTAAACCAGCTGCTTCAGTAAATTCCACCAAGAAAAAAAAACCCAGGGGAGGGTGGGCAGCAGGGATAGCATCAGCTCAAAAACATCCTCCCACAGGCATCAGCTGATGCTGCCCATCATCAGCATTATCACCCACCAGCTACAGGAGTGACACAGATGGTTTTTAGGTAACATATTCCATCTGCCTTCCCCATAAAGAAACATTTGCCTACTCCCCGGCCAGGGCCTCTTCCCTATTTGAGAGGTTCAGTTCCTTTTACAGAACAAGTGTTTAAAAAAAAAAAAAAACAAACACAGGGCCAAAGCTACTGCCATCTATCACAGCTGGTGTCAGGTGACAGATGAAGCAGACAAAACTATTTCTGGGCTCAACAGCTGGAGGGTGACACCAGATTCTTCCCCCACCCCACCATCGTAATTGCAGAGAAACTGGCAGGAAAGAGCAAGCAGAGCTGGGGAACAACAGAGGCAATGTTTTGTACCTGATGGAAGAGATGGCAGTTTCTCTTCCCTTCAGCAGCTCTCGGCAGCAACCTCCTGTTTTCAGCACAGTGAGTTGGCAAGATGAGGYGCTCCAGGCAGGAGGAGCTCAGGGATACGTCTGTGTCTGCACAGGGGTGTGTTTGCTTGTGCAAGACTGTGTATGGGGGCTTTCAGGGCCCCCCTAATCCTGATCCCCCCCCCCCCAAAGTGCTGCTGCAGGAGCCCCAGAAGCAGCTGAAAGCAGCCGTGGGCGTTGGGGACGAACCCGAGCAGGATGGTGGGTGAACAAACCTCGCTGTGTCCCCTGCGAGTGTGGTGCCGGTGTGGTGGCTGTGTGGGAGGGCCCCTTCCCAGTGCTCCCAGTCCATCCATCCACAAGCATCCCAGTTCAGGCAGCTGGTTTTCATGCAGTGGGGACAGGAGGCAGCGCAATACCATGGGGCAGTCCCACTGAGCTCTGCAGCTTGCTCTGAGCTGGGGAAACCCTATTTTTGGAGGTTTATGCTATAGCAAGAGGCTCTTATCTCTTCCCCATCACCCCTGACATGGCAGCTGAGGCTTAGACTTGCAGCTGTCCCCCTCTGCTCAGCAAAATAGGTTTCGGGTGTTTGCCCTCCTTCAGCTCTGTACCAGGCACTACCTCACAGCGAGCTCACTTGCCAGGGTTTTAGTTTTGGATTTCTTTTTAATCCCCCCACCTCTTTTTTCCTTTTTAACCCCAATACTCTCACCACCGCACTTCCTCTCTGCCTTTGCAATGCTGCTGAGAGCACTGTGCCATGAGCATCCATCTCGTCTGCTGCACATCAGTCCCTTTCTGGCATGAGCCACCTCCTGGGTTAATTGTGCTGTGCCTAGGGTGAAAGCGTGACCTGAGGATGAGGACAGTCCAGGAGGAAGATTGAGGGGGAAGAAATCCCAAAGGCATCTCCTCAGGGGGTTGGATGGGGGCCCTGGCGCACCCTGGAGCCATGGAAGGGTGAGGCAGGTCCAGGGGCAAGTGCTGCCGGGCAGAAAGGGACAGGTACAGCGTGCATGAGGGCACACACATGGCTGTGTGTGCACAAGCAGGCTTATCTGGTACAGAAGGATGCTCTTTCCAGCCCTCCCCATTAGCAAACTTTGCTTAAAAACACCACACAGAGCCCAGCTAATGTCATTATTAATTTGTGCAGATGGTTGTTGCACAACATCAGCACCGGCTCCCGCATCGTCCCGCTGAGGGCCTCATCCTGGCCCATCCCCGAGCATCTTTCCGGGCCACAGCCCAGCTTGCAGCCCCTGGCTCAGAGCTGGGTGGCTTCTTTCTGGCAGATCCACTGCAATCCTGAGCTGCAGCCGTCAGAGCTGATCCTGTCCCCCCTCAGCACCCCACAGGCTCTGCCTTCAGCCCAGGGGCTCAGCTGGAACCTGYGGGTGCAGGAGGGAGCCCGTGTCACAGCACGAGGGTCCCTCGGGTGATGCTGGAGATGCCCACCCCAACACCCATCCCTCCCCAAAGCGCTCACCGGCTCTGGTCCAGCTGGGAGCCGTTCAGCCAGGTCCAGCCCTTCCCGGCAGAGGGRATGGAGAGACCGATCCAGAAGTAGCGGGTGGGTTTCCGTAGGATTTTATTTAGGAAATCCTATATTGGGGGAGAGGGCAGGTGGTGATGCCAGCATGCCATCCCAAAACAGGCTCCAGCCTGTCCCCRTGCAGCCCCCATCCCAGGACTGAGCCCCACCGGTGTCCCCCACCCTCTGACACTGGCAAAGGCACCCTGGTTTGGGCACAGGGGTGGGTGCTGACCCCAGATTTCTCGGACAAGCCCTTAACCCTTCCCCAGGTGCCACCAGCCCCTCGGGTGCAGTCCTGGGACCCGTCCCACATCCCCGGTGCCATCGGTCCCTTTACCAGCTCATCCTGGTCCCCCGGCATCGGCAGCTCTGCACCCCGATTCACACAGTCCTGCTTGCTCTCGCTCCAAGAGTTCATCCYRTCRGCAACCCAATAGCACTTGGTCCCGCAAAGCTTCCAGCCCACGGGGCAGAGCTTGCACCCCTCACCCTCTGAAAGACAGTGAATGCCATGTTCAGCCACCAAGAAGCCACCTTGTCCCCTCGACATCCAAAGAAGGACAAGTGTTTAAGCCCTGTTTGCTCCCCAGGAACACGGGGATGCCCTGACCTTTGCTTGGTTCTCCAATTTAGGGGTGCTACAAGTTTTTAGGAAAGCTGATGGTGCGGAGATGCATCGTGGCCGGGGCAGTTACCTTGCAGCTTTGATGAGCAGAGACCTTTCCTCAGCTCTGAGCGAATGTTCTCCAGGGTGGTGTTGCCATCTCCTACGTTCCCGCTCCCGTTTTTGCAGCTTCCTAGGTTCTCCGACTGCTGCTGGAGAACTGCAAGGGAAGGATGGAGCAGGGGAGAGGGACTGGCTCCCCCAGGCATGATGCCCACAAGGATCTACCTGCACGTGGCCCCGGCAGGCTGCAGGGAAGTGTCTGGGATGGATCCTGACACCAAGCAGGTGCTCAGAGCTCTCCAGCCCTCCCCTCATCCTTCCTGTTAGCTCAGCTCACCTTGAGCCTTGATCTGAGCATCTCATGGCAGGCGAGAATTGGCCTTGGGGTCCCAACCCAGAGCAGACCCCAGACCATCTTCTGGGGTACAGGGTCACCACCTCTGAGCTCACCCCCCCCCCACTCAGAACCGCCTCCACCCCACTTCTGCTTTGCACTGGCAACAGGATGCAGCCCCTCCACCCCCTGCATGAGATAGCACATGAGATATGGACGCATCAAACAGGACAGCTGCAGAAAGCCCCATAGCCCCTGACCACTACGGAAGTGGCATCTCTCCTGCAAAACAAGCCATGCCAGCCTTATCTGGGCAGCCCAGAGGGGCCTAATGCAAGGGTGAAGGGCTCTTTACCACCTTCTGACTACCACTTGCAGCACAGCGTACCCACAGACACCTGGAGTGCACATGAACAGCTCCCAGCAGATTTATTTTGGGGTCTCTCCGGTACCGGGCCCATGCAAGTTCAAACCATCAGCCCCAGATCGCTGCTGGCCCCAGGTCCACCCTGCAACGGGGACAGCGGATCCCTACAAAACCACCATGCCCCAGCTTGCAGCTTGTACCCAAAGTTGCTCCCACATCCTGAAAGCATCACCTGTGTTTTGCAGCTCTTGGCCCCATGGAGGGCATGGTGCTTAGGGAAGCTCAAGCCTGATCCCTTTGCTCCTTCTTCCACACCCCCTGCGCCAAAAGCTTGGCAGATCCATCCCCACAGTTCAAATCCACAACAGAGTCCCTCCCCAGCACAAGATTTATTGGACCCCTTGGGAGGACCTCCTCACCAAGATCCATCACACATTTGTCTCCCTTCCACCTGCTTGGTGTGGTTTGGGGGTGCTGTGGGTCACGGCAACATCAGATACCACCAGCAACATCACACCAGGCACAAGACTAATTTCAGCAGGGCTCCATGTGACCTTGAGCTCAGCCACGGGGTGTCAAATCCTGACCCTGCCACAGCTGAGAAGTTTCAAGCGTTTTCCCCTCACTGGCCAACCAAAATAGTCAAGTCTCCTCCATCCATCAGCTCTAAGAAATTCTGATAAACCCACTTCCCTACATCTTGCACTGACGTGGGTCAGCCAACGCAGACCATAAAAAGTAGATTTGCCTCCTACACAAGCACCTGGGCCAGCACCCCAGGAGCAGGGATCCCCTCCCTGCTCTTTGGATGGTCCCCTCTTCGGATTGTCCTTTGGTTGTCCCCATGCTGGCAAGCAGAGCTACTCACGTGAGCATCCTATCGCTACCACGGCCACTCCGAGGAGGAGGTTCCCAGTCCAGCTGGCCCAGAGAGCAGTTTGGTGCCACTGAGGACAGCCCGATGCTGCAAGGGAAAGAGTTGTTAGGAGAAAAACACTGCCCCAATCCCACATCGAGCAAGCCAGATCTGCAGCATAGATTTGGGCTATTTTCTCCCCAAAAGCAGCTCAGAGCCTGGCAGCCCTCCACGGCTCTGCTGCTGGTTGTTCAAAAGCTTTGGTCAATTGTCCATGTTTCACCACTACCACCCTCCTCCATTTCACACTGATCCCACTGGCACTGCGGTAAAAGTTGCTCGTGATGAGGTTGGTTTGGTTTTACCCAGATGTCCAAGGCTCCAAGAATCAGGAATTTCCTGGATGTTATAAGCCATTAGAAACCCAAAGAGTTAAGTCAAGGTTAGAGGTGGGCCAAGATGGGAGATGTGCCCCACCACAGCATCCTTTCTCCACACCAGGGCAAAACTGCTGAACCTGGATGGACCAAGCTCTCCAAGGAGACTTCATCTGACCAAGGTTAGACAGCCCCATCCTCCCCCAGCTCCATCCTGCTCCAGGAAGCATGGAGGCAGATGTCTTCCCTGCAGAGCTCAAGGCCAGGCAAAGCCCATCCGTCCTCAGCTTGTTTCACAAGAGGGAGGCAGGACGATGCTTCTGGACAAAGCCAGAGCTCACCTTGACCAAAGGTGGATCAGGGATTAAGGGTCATCATCAGCCTAGGAATAAAACAGCAAAGGAGGAACATCTGATTCCACCTTAACATTAGCAGAAGGTGGGTTTTGCCCAGCCCTTTCAGATCAAAAGGGATGTGTTTGGTGGAAATCATGAATTCTGGCAAAAAAGAGGGTGCAGCGTGTTGACTGCAGAGGTCCTCACCAGGCAGAGGTCCCTTCCAGAGAAGGAAAGACCAGGAGTTAAACCTTTTGCTGTTTTTTCCATAAGCTAGAAACCAAAATTAGCATCAGCAGGAAAAGAGCATGAAGCACCACACCAAAGCAGCAGGGGAAGGAAACAAGATGGGATGTGAATCACCACTACAAGTGCAGGAAAGAGACCAGGAGTATCGAGACTTGGATCTGGCCATCTAAAGATGCCAGCTGCCCTTAGGTATCACAGGTCTCCTGAGAGCAGCTGAATTCGCACAGGTTTGGAGCCTTTGCTGGCTGGGTGTGGGGGGATGATTTCTTCCATCATGCCAGGACAAGAACGGTCCCTTTGGATGGGTTTTAGGAACCAGCCCCTGAAAACACACTTGGTGCAGTGGCCAAGTCCCACCTCACAAGCTTCAGGAGTTTAGTTTTCAGAGTTCAGCCTCTCCACGCAAGGACAATGTTCAAACAGCAAAGCTGGGGGCAGGCAGGGCTTAAAAATAATCGTGCAAAAGCGAGGCTTGATCCTGGCAGGGCTGCAGCCAACGCAGCTGTACAAGGAAGGATGAGGAAGGTGTATGGGGGGCAACGCCAACCCCAAGGGCAGCTGCAGGCAGAAAAGAAGCAGAGGTATTCAACCCCACAGCAGCAAGCGTTGATGCAAGCCCACTTGGTTTCCACGGTGGAGGAATCCCATTTAATTGAGCCACGGTAGGACTCTGGGCACAGAGTGAAACAATGACCCCGTTTCAAAGAAACCCTACAGCCGTTTCAAGACAAAACTACCAAAGCGATCCCAAACAGCAGATGGGATCTCTTATCACACCACCGCAGCCATGGGCCCCTTCCCCTCCCTGCAACACCCAGAGGGTGGGACTCTCCCAACACAACCACAGCCCCAAAAATACAAAAGCCCCCAAAACCCACAATGCACTTACTGCCAGACTGAGGAAGCAAATGCAGTTGCCTGCAGTGTTTCCCAGGACC
Source organism: Phoebastria nigripes (assembly GCA_035582835.1). Classification (NCBI taxonomy): domain Eukaryota; kingdom Metazoa; phylum Chordata; class Aves; order Procellariiformes; family Diomedeidae; genus Phoebastria; species Phoebastria nigripes. The sequence continues at coordinate 28,748 of JAYKAV010000528.1, read as the reverse complement.
AATATCCAGGTCAGCATAAATAATTTCCCCAGCCATAGTGGGAGAGGCGAGAGGATCACCAGCCGTGCCTCTCGCTCGAACAATGGCAATCCAGCAGTCGGCAAGTCTGTTTTTTCTGAGGTTTTTCACTCCTCCAGCTCAGTTTTGCAAGCTCCTCTCCAAGCTAGAGGTCTGCGAGGAGAAGCGTGAGCCTCTGAACACTCATCAAGCAGAGCAAGGCTGCAAAAGAGCATCTTCGATGCGCTGGCCAGCCGGAAAATGAAACTTTACATAGCTTCTGCTGAATTAAGCCAGGGAAAATGAGTTCACATCAAGGGACATAATATCTGATTGAACAGAAAAGGCTTCTTGATGCGAAGTCAAGCCATATTCGTCTAAGGTACCAAACAAAATCTCCCAAACAAGACACCTTTAATAATAAAAAAAGCCCAAACACAAAGTATGTGGTTCTGCAAATAGGCAGTTCCAGACTTCGCTCCCCTCTGTCCAAATTGATTATTTTGCACGAAAACCAAGGTGCATTGCAAGAATGCTGCAAAGACTCTGCGATCTCCCAGAAAATTCCCCATAGGATTGTAAGAATTGTGATTTTCATGAAATAAAACCAGATCCCTTCCACCATTATCTCCTCCCTTTAGCTACCTGAAAGGTGTTTTCTAGCCTTAGTCACTGCTTCTCCCCACCCAAGCCTATTCCAGCATCACCACCTTCTCCCTGTTACCAATTTCTCCATAATCCCACTGTTTTTTTCAGCCCGGGTTTGAAGCACACCACCATTTCACTGCTCTGCAGAGCAAGCAGGTGCCAAAAAGCCTGGGAGACTCTTTGGAAACAAGGGGTTAGAAATGAGCCCTTCAAGGGGAAAGGATGGAAAAGTGTTCCAAACAGCTCAAGAAATCTGTTTGGTTTTCCTTCATTCCTTGTTTTCAAGTCACTTCCAAGAGACAGTCAGCTTCTCCCTTTGGAAACCGGGATGGGACTAGACTAATTAGAGGGCAGGAAAGGTAGAAAAGAAAACACAAATCCATAATTACAGAAAATATAGCTATAAAGGCATTGAGATGACATTCGTACTGGCTTGTTTGGAAGCTCATCTTTTTCTGCACACAGGCCGAGAAACCCCACACAAGGATCTTCCAACCCCAGTGAGGCAAAAGCCAGACTGTCAGAAGAGGAGTCAGATGCTTCTGGACCTATTGAAGCATCCAAAAATTAGGTATTTATCCCCATTTAGGAGAAAGTGGTTTCTTTGGCGAGCAAAACCACTCCAGATTTACAATGGGAGCTTGATTGCAACCCATGCCATGCCCAGAATGGTGGGACCAGAGCAGGGACTCTCCCATCGTGCTCTGCTCTGCACACATCCGATCTTGGCATCCCCAGATGCTGCCTGTCCAGAGCAGGTAGGGAAAACYTCAGGGAGATTTGTCAGGATATTTTCTTTGGGAGAACTGAACGTAGGAGGGGCTGCAGCTTCTCTGCAAGCAAGAAACCCTTTGGTTTAAGGTTTCAGTGAGGCTTTCTGCATCCAACCCGACCACACAGAGGTAAAGCAACAAAAAGAGCTCCTAAAGAGAGCAGCTAACACTGCAAACTTTACACCTGCAGTGTCATTAAGCTAATTTGATTTTGCAGCTAGGAACAGCAAACCCAGCACACTGCTGAGCAGGATTCCTCCTCATTATAGCAGCAGGAAGGAATTAAGCAGTACAGGGAAGCTGGATGCTCAGCCACACTGGTTGCTTTAGAGGGACCAGTTTAACCCACCGCCTCCAGTCCAGCTTGAACTGCAGGCAATACTGGCAGGAGCCCCACAATGTGTGGAGGCAGAAAAAAAAAGTCAGGTGCAGGAAATGTGAGCTAAACTGAGGTGCAGGCATTGCTAGCACAGGCAGCTGGGCATGAGCCACCTACACCAGCCATCACCACGCTCAAAGCAGCTCAGTGCAGACCCTACTTCCACAACAGCCCCCATCTGACACCCCAATCTCCTTTGTGCCCCCCCATCACACCAGAGACAAACATCAAAGCCATTTTTCCTTCCTTTAAATAGCTTTGAGGCCCTATTGGGTAAATTGTCCTGTACCTTATGAGAAGGTGGGTAGCTGTGGTTAACAGCATGAAAGCAGAAAGGTTGCGACGAGAAAGGCAGCCTGTGATGGCTGCCACATCGGCCAAGGTAATTATAGAGCTGTTGCAGTCAAAAAGCCTGAGTGACCTTGACCCAGGGCAAAAAGGCACATCAAAACCAGGGACATGCTCCGGCATTTCCCACTCTTCACTCACCACAGCCTGTGCCTGCTCTAACGTGTGGGATTGTCGCTCTTCTAGCTGGATTGTCATCCTTAACGGAGGGAAAGGCGGAGAGGAAGCGTAGCAGCGCGAGCACTAAGGTTAAGTAAAGGGGAAAAAAGAAATTAGGAAGAAATTAGAAAGAAATCAGAGGGGAGGGAGAGAAGAGCCTCTCTCCATGGCAGAAGCCTCAAAAATAGGGTTTCTCCAGCTCAGGAAGAGGAAGCCAAATAAAAACGAGGTGGGACTGCCCCAACAGCACTCCTCGCCCATCNGATGTGTACCTCAAGGGATTTAATTTTGGGTGAAAATAGCCAATGAACTGAATTGTATGATGTTAATTGCTGTATAATGCTGTATGTCATATCAAAGGTGTTGCAGTAAGAATCACCCAGATTAATGAAGAAGGAACTCTGATGAAACCGAGCAAAGTGCAAGGATGAGAAAACCAGACGAGTGCAGCAATAGTGGAACCAGAATTGGCTTCAGGATGCAACARTCCAACACCACACACCAYCTCTCCTGCCCTGAAAGACTGCTATGGCAGATGGAGCCCAAAAGTCATGGCCTAAATGAACTCAATGGACATTTTAGAGGGATGGCCCACAGACTGAGGGAATGACATCTGTGTATATATCGAAGGGCAGGGAAAATGATGATGATTCATTGGAATGTATTGGAAAATGTGAGACCTGGGCATGACGTAGATGGTATAGAATAAGGGGTGGATATTGTGCTGGTTCCGGCTGGGACAGAGTTAACTTTCTTCCCAGTAGCTGGGGAGGGTGTGCTGTGTTTTGGGTTTGGTATAMTAGGAGCGTTGATGGCCCATTGATGTTTTGTGTGCTGCTGGGTGGTGCTTGCACCGGGCACTTTTTGGCCTCCCGTGCCCTGCCAGGTGCATGGGAAGCTGGCRGGGGGRGCACAGCCGGGGTGGTTGACCCAGCCGGCCGATGGGGTATTCCATACCATGCAACGTCACGCTCAGTATAAAAACTAAGGGTGCGGGGGGGGGCTCTGGGTCCCCGAACGGGCGCTCTCGCATTTCAGGCACACATCCATTCGGCGGGTGGTGAGCAGTTGCATTGTGCATCGCCTGCTTTGTATATTCTATTGTTGTTGTTGTTATCAGTTATTATTACTGTTTTACTTTGTTTGATTTCAATTATTAAACTGTTTTTGTCTCAACCCGTGAGTTTTCCCACTCGTGCCCTCCCGATTCTCTCCCCCATCCCACCAGAGTTGGGGGGTGAGCGAGCGGCTGCGTGGTGTTTAAGTGCTGGCCAGGGTTAAACCACGACAGGAGGGGACGTGGAGAGGGAGGTGCTGAGCTCTTCTCCCTGAGATCCAGGGACGCATGGGAATGGCTCAAAGCTGCACCAGGAGAGGTTCAGACTGGCCATGAGGAAGCATTGCTTTACCGAGAGGGTGGTCAAACCCTGCAACAGGCTTCCTGGAGAGGTGGTCGATGCCCCAAGCCTGTCAGGGTTTAAGAGACATTTGGACAATGTCCTCAATACACTTTAACTTTTGGTCAGCCCTGAAGGGGTCAGGCCGCTGGACTAGATGATCGTTGTAGCTCCCTGCCAACTATTCTATTCTAGTTTCTTAGTGCCCATCTGCATGGCCTCCGAGCAGGAGACCTTCCCAGTACCCATTTGCATGGTGCCAGTGCAAGAGACCTCAGCAACTGTTTGCGTTGCGCCAGAGCAGGAGACCTTCTAAGGGCCCATCTGCATGGCCTCAGAGCACGAGGCCACCTTCTCAGTGCACACCTCCTTGGCACCAGAGCAGGAGACCTTCTCAGCACCCGTCTGCGTGGCCTCAGAGCAGGAGAGCTTCTTCTCAGTGACTGCGTCACCTCAGAGTGGGAGATCTTCTCAGCACCCATCTGCGTGGCCTCTGAGGCATGAGACCACCTTCTCAGCGCCCGTCTGTGTCACCTCAGAGCAGGAGACCTTCTCAGTGCCCATCTGCGTGGTGCCAGTGCAAGAGACCTCAGTGACCATTTGTGTTGTGCCAGAGCAGGAGACCTTCTTCTCGGCGCACATCTCCGTGGCCTCAGAGCACGAGACCATCTCCTCAGCAGCCATCTGCAGGGCCTCACAGTAGGAGACCTTCTCAGCACCCTTCTGCGTGGCTGCGGTGGGTTGAACTTTGCTGGCTGCCAGGCGCCCACCCAGCYGCTCCATCACTCCCCCTCCTCAACTGGTCAGAGGAAAAAATACAATGAAAAGCTTGTGGGTCAAGATAAGGACAGGGAGATCATTCAACAATAACCGTCACTGGCAAAAAAGACTCAACTCAGAGCAATTAATTTAATTTCTTGCCAATCAAATCAGAGTAGGGTAACGAGAAATAAGAACAAATCTTAAAACACCTTCCCCCCACCCCTCCCTTCTTCCCAGGCTCAACTTCACTCCCAATTTTCTCTACTTCCTTCTCCCCTCCCCCTGAGCAGTGCAGGGGGATGGGGAATGGGGGTTGCCATCAGTTCATCACACGTTGTCTCTGCTGCTCCTTCCTCCTCCACACGCTCTTTCTCTGCTCCAGTGTGGGGTTCCTCCCACGGGAGACAATCCTCCGCAAACTTCTCCAACGTGGGTCCTTCAGGGCACATCCACCTGCTCCGGCGTGGGGTCCTCCATGGCCTGCAGGTGGATATCTGCTCCACCGTGGACCTCCATGGGCTGCAGTGGGACAACCTGTGTCACACCATGGTCTCCACCACGCGCTGCAGGGGAATCTCTGCTCCAGGACCTGGAGCACCTCCTCCTCCTTCTTCACTGACCTTGGTGTCTGCAGGGTCGTCACTCTCACATTTTCTCACTCCTCTCTCCCGGCTGCAGTTGCGCAGCAGGTTTTTTTCCCCTTCTTAAATAGTGATCACAGAGGTGCTACCACCATTGCCAATTGGCTCGGCCTTGGCCAGTGGCAGGTCCGTCTTGGAGCCAGCTGGAAGCAGCTCCATCCAACATGGGGGCAGCTCCTGGCATCTTCTCACAGAAGCCACCCCCGCAGACCCCCCGCTACCAAACCCTTGCCACACAAACCCAACACAGTCCCCAGCATGGGGAAGGACCTTTCTCCACCACCTCTGTCACGTGGTTCCCATCAGAGCTTGGGGCTTGCTGCAGAGATACGGCCGGTGCCGTGAGCAGCTTGAACTCATGAGATCGTGGTTGTTCAAGAACAGGCAAGGTTCTTGGCCCCGCACCGGGATCCTGCAACAAGGAAAGACACCGCTGGTACCATTGGGTTAGCGGTTGTTCCCTCAAGCACCAGGACGAGACAAGTGCTGCCTGCAAGGGACAGTCCCAGCAGACACGTCCCACCAGGCCCCTGCCCGTCCCACCACAGGACGGTCTCCCCGCGGCCTCAGCTCACGACAGGACTCACGTGTGGTTGAAGCTGCTGCCATCCACCCACTCCAGGCGCTCGCCCTGTCTCTGCAGCCCAAGCCAGTAATCGACATTGCCCTTGAGGCGCAGCAGAAGATCCTGGGCAGGAAAGAGAGAAGCCAACAGTCAGGAGCTGCTGCCAGCCCCACGCCAGTCACTGTCCCAGCCCCACGCTGGTCCCTGCCAGCCTTGCAGGCAGCCCCGGCCCCGCACCGCTACCACCAGCTGTGGGATGGCAGCACCTCCCACCCAACGGCTGCTCCAACAAGCTCCAGAAGCTTCTGAAGGAGCTCACCAGCCCCACCAGCGGTGCTGCCCCTGCTCAGGGTCCAGCCGAGCACCGCGGATGGGGAGACGCGCCCTGGGCCCCACACCACACCCCGCGCCTCCCTCCCTCCCAGGCCCCAGGGCAGAACTGCATCTCTCTCCCTACAAGCACCACTCGCCTGCCCAGCACCAACCCCAGGGTCTGCACCCAACACAGAAACACCCCCCTTCACCCCCACACAGCCACAACAGCCCCTCACTCACCATTTCCCAGCTCATCTTGAGCACAGCCAGCGAGGCCCCGAGCRAGGAGCACTGCTCCTGGCTCCACTCCCAGCTCCCCTCCTCCCTCGAGAGGTAGTAGCAGACCTCGTGGTACCCAACCCAGCCATCAGGACAGGCCAGCACTGGAGCCGCAGGCAGAGCTGGATTCCCTCCATGCCTTCCTGCTGGACAGGGAAGGGGAAAAGGTCAGAAGATTCCGCTCCACAGGGACCAGGGAACACAGCTCCGTGGGGCAGGGAAGGAGGCAGCTCCAGGYTCCCCCCACGGGGATCCCCAATTTGCTGCCAGGGACCTACAGGGAGCAGAYACCCCAGGGGTTAACAGCCTGCCCCATGGCACGGGTGGGGGTGTCCCTGCTCCTCCCCAGGACCCCCTGGGACAGGGCAGAGGCACAGCCAGCCTGAGGGCCCGGCCCCACCACACTCCCCCCACCAGCCTTGGCCTCGCACACCAACACCTGCCCCACCCCGGAGGGGAAGGGGCCGCATCCAGCCTGGCACCGCGCAGGCTGGGCTGCCGGCGGCACACACAGCTCTGCGCCGAGGGGCCGGACAGAGCAGCCGCTCCTCCCTTACCTGACAGTACAGCAACAGCCGCGGACAAAGCCAGAACCAGAGCTGCCAGCACAGCCAGCACCAGGACGCACACTGGAGGGAGTGCGCACCGTTCGCCTGGAGGAGGAAAAAGCCACCGGCAGTGAGGACGGTGCTGTCCCAGAGCAGGCACGGCCCTCGCATCCCCGCCACCCCCAGCACGAGCTGCGGGAGGGACCCCCCCCCCCGGGGACAGCCTGCAGCAGGAGAGCTGCCAGATAGATGGAGATGTGGTGGGGGGCTGCTACAGACCACCCGATGAGGACTGAGCAGAAGACAAGCCCTTTCCAGACAGCTGGAAGAAGCCTCACACTTGCCAGCCACAGTCCTTGTGGGGTGACGCCACCACAGGGACACTGTCCCCTCCCTACAGGCCACAGGGGCGGCCCTGCACTCACCCAGAAGCCTGCATGTCCTTACACCTTTATCCCCAGGCACCCCTGGACCCAGGGGCTCCTCCGCATTCCCATCGTTGTCACAGAATCTGTTCTCCTCCCCTTGTCCCACGGCAGATGGAAATGTAGAATCGCTTTGCTTGTGATAAGCGACAGCTTGCGCCCAAGGCATCACAGCTGCTGGCAAAGCCTTTTTTAAGCCGGGCTTCGATGCAGTTTTACCACAGCACCTGTCACCATCGTGTTGGGAGATTACAGAGAACATGATGATGACACAACAGACCGGGACGTTTAATTCTGTTACCTGACTGCAGCCACGCTTGGCTTTCACAGATCAACCGTGGCCCGGCGGTGACACCCAGGCTCAGGAAGGCGATGCCAGCACAGTCCTGCCCTGTCCCTACTCCCCCTGTGACGCTGCAGCCTGTCTCCAGCACCCAGCCAGCACCTGGGGAGACAAACGCAGCGTCAGCGAGCTCACGGACCGGCCCTTTGCCCCCAGCAGAGCCAGCACCCTCCTCACCACCCTGCACACACCCTTCCCAATCAGGCCACAAGGCGCTCGCCAGCTGGGAGCATCCCCCTTTCCAGCTCAGCGGACACGCAGGAAGGAAGCGCCAGCACCCGCAGAGGGAGGCAGGAACRGGGTGCACCCAGCGGGACAAGGCACCGCGGCGGCCCCCAGACACCAAGACTGGAGGCTCAGGAAGTCCTTAATGAACAAAGCGCTACAGGCCCGAGCATGTCAAGGATACCGACTCAAAGTCACTGCAAAAGGCCCCGCTCCCATCTGAGCAGAGAATACCAAGGTTTGGTCTCGCCTGTGTTTTACAGATGGATGAGCTCACAGGATTAAAGGGGGATAGGAGGGCAGGGCTGCTCTCCTGCACCCTCCGGACGTATGAGAGTCAGCTCAGCTGGCAGAGCTCCAGCTGGTAGCTGGGCACCGACATCATTTAGTAGGGCCTGTAGCGATAGGACAAGGAAGGCTGGTTTAAGCTAAAAGAAGGTAGACTCAGGCTAGATCTAAGGAAGAAATTTTTTACGATGAGGGTGGTAAAAGACTGGACCAGGTTGCCCAGAGGGCTGGTAGATGCCCCATCCCTGGAAACATTCAAGGTCAGGTTGGACAGGGCTCTGAGCAACCTGATCTCATTGAAGATGTCCCTGCCCATGGCAGAGAGGGTTGACTAGATGACCTTTAAAGGTCCCTTCCAACCCAAACCGTTCTATGATTCTAGTATCATATACACTGATTCCTACGGGGGTACGAGCTGGGGCCCCTCAACACCTCCCGTGCTGGGAAGCTGAAGGAGGGAAAGGTAAAGGAAAGCCTCCGCAGGACCCCTGCTCGCCTACAGAAACCAGAAGGAGCTGCACCTGCTGGGGCACAGGCACGTACCGACGGCTGGACACTTCCCGCTGCCGGCACACCAAAGGGACAGCACAGGCTCAGCCCCCACAAGGGATCAGACTGTTCACCCCAGGGGGGGCTGGGAAAACCACCTCCCGCCATGCCAACGCCTGAAACGGGTCCCAACCCCGACTCACTCAGCCCGCCACGGATGAGGGGACAGCGGCAAGGGGGAGCCCACAAGCGGCCGCTCCCTCACCGGACCCAGGCGGTAGGCGGGAAACGGGGCGGGGGGGGTGGGCAACGGGGAGCGCCAAGGGGAGGGTGAGCCCGCCACGCTCCCTTCAACAGACCCCCCCACCGCCCCGCAGCGAGCGGCCGAGCCCGAGCAGCACCGACCGACCGCTCCCTACCTGCGCCGGGGCCCGCCCCGAGCTCCGCCGCCGCCCCCACGACCCCGGGCAGCTCTGAGGGGAACGGGGGGGCGGGGCCCGCCTTTAAACGCCTCGCGCGGCCCGCCCACCGCTCTGCCCAATCAGCGCGCAAGAACGCGGAGTGGCGGGGGAGACAGCCAATCGCGGAGACGCAGTATTTTAACCCCCTCCGTGTGATCCGCCGGCTGTGAGGGAGGCGGTGGGGACTCGTCACTCCTCCCGTCGCGGCGCTGCCGTATCCTTCCGCCCAGGCGCTCTACTTTGGGTGGAAACTCGGTGGGTTTTCACCCACACAGGCGTCAGGGGGTGCAGGGCACCCCCCCATTCCAGCAGCCGAGGCTGCTGCCATTGTTCCAGGCCCTTTCCCTGCTCGTGCGGGGCAAGCAACCCCTGGCAGTCCCTGCTCCCTCAGGCCGTTTCCCCCATTTTGGGGGAGCGAGGGGCGCTGGGGGGTGATGAAAACCCCCTTCCCTCACCAGCATATCAGTCAGCTTCAGCGTTTAAAAGCGTATTAACTTTGTTAATATGCATTATTTCACATCATACGCTGCGGTGCAATGGAGTAGTGGCATTTCAGTGGGGATTTTGGTATTAAATAAAGCAAGTTAAGGACGACCCGGCCCTGGAAATAAGGCCTTTGCTTCTCAGGAGCTTGGAGCTGCCCATGGCGATAAAGGATCCCCCTGGACAACCCCAATGCTGCCAGCATCTGCCCCTCCGACGCCTCCGTGAAACCCTCTCGGCAGCGTGGATCATGAATTACAGCAAGAGCGAGCCCGGGGACCTTGGCATGAATAGAAATGAACGATGCAAAAATAGTCGCTTTGCGAGGGTTTATGGTGACGAGTAATCGTTAGTGTCGGTCACCGTGGGGGCATGGGTTAGCGGAAGGAGAATGTGCTGGGTTTGGCTGGGGTAGAGTTAATGTTCTCCACAGTAGCTGCTATGGGGCTGTGTTTTGGATTTGTGATGGAAACAGTGGTGGTAACACAGGGATGTTTCCGTTATTGCTGAGCAGGGCTTACGCAGCGTCAAGGCCTTTTCTGCTCCTCACCCCACCCCACCAGCGAGGAGGCTGGGGGGGCACGAGAAGCTGGGAGGGGGCACAGCCGGGACAGCTGATCCCAGCCAACCAAAGGGATATTCCACACCGTATGACATCACGCTCAGCACATAAAGCTGGGGGAAGAAGAAGGAAAGGGGGGACGTTGGGAGCGATGGCGCTGGTCTTCCCAAGTCACCGTTACGCGTGATGGAGCCCTGCTTTCCTGGAGATGGCTGAACACCTGCCTGCCCATGGGAAGCAGTGAATGAATTCCTTGTTTTGCTTTGCTGGCGTGCGGGGCTTTTGCTTTCCCTATTRAACTGTCTTTATCTCAACCCACGAGTTTTCTCACATTCACCCTTCTGATTCTCTCCCCCATCCCACCGGGGGGGAGTGAGCGAGCGGCTGGAGGGGCTGAGCTGCCAACTGGGGTTAAACCACGACAGTCATGCACAGGGCACGAGTGATATCTGCGCATGAGTGACGGTGTGCACTGGCCACGGCAGACGCCGGGCAGGAGCACTGCCAGGCACAAGAGCTGCCAGGCACGAGCGATGCTGGGCACGAGGGACACTGGGCACAGGCAGTGCTGGGCACAAGCGATGCCAGGCACAAGGGACACCAGGCACAAGTGATGCTGGGCATGAGGGACACCGGGCACAAGGGGTGCCAGGCACAAGTGATGCTGGGCATGAGGGACACCGGGCACAAGGGGTGCCAGGCACAAGTGATGCTGGGCATGAGGGGCAGCGGGTGCAAGTGATGCCAGGTATAAGTGATGCTGGGCATGAGGGACACTGGGCACAGGCAGTGGAGGGCACAAGTGGTGCTGGGCACAAGCAATGCCTGGTGAAAGAGATGCCATGCATAAGGGACGCTGGGCACATGTGATGTCGGTCACAAGCAACACTGGGCACGACGGACACCAGGCAAAAGCGATGCCGGGCATGAGGGGCACCGGGCACAAGTGATGCTGGGCATGAGGGACACCGGGCACAGGCAGTGCCGGGCACAAGGGACAGTGTGCGCAAGCGATGCAAGGCACAAGTGATGCTGGGCACAAGGGACACCAGGCGTGAGGGACACCTCCCACAAGCCCCGGGGGGTGCCCACACTCCCCAGGATTATTTTACCATTTTCCCAGCTTTTTCACCCATAAAAGCCCAGGGTGGCAGAGCCGGGGTGCGGGGGGGGGAGAGCCGTGGGGTGCCGGACGCCTGGTGTCCCCCCCTGGGGTGGGCAGGACGCCGGGGTCCCGGGGTGCCCCGGGGGAGGGGGCAAGACCGGGGCCGGGTGGTGGGGGGCTGCGGTTTGAGGGGGCCCAGGGGTGACCCCGGGCTGGGGGGACACAGGCGGAGCGGGGCTGTGGGGGGGTCTCGGGCCCTGAGGAGGGGTCCGGGGGGGCTGAGGGCTGGGCTGCCCCGTGGGGGGTCCCGGGCCGAGGGTACCGGGGGGGTGCGGGGTCGCGGGGCGGTCCCGGGGGTCCTCTGGCCCCGCTCCGCCCCCCCCCGCTGCCTCCGGCGCTTTCGCTTTCGCTTCTCCCAACCTGCGGACCGGGATCTGCCCGACGCCCGGTGACGTCCGATGCGGCTCGGGCTGCCATTGGCGGGCGGGCGGCGGCGGCACCAATCGCGAGGAGGTGGCGGGCGAGGCTCGGAGGGTCAGGTCGGGGTGGGTGCGGGGCCCGAGCGGGGCGGAGCAGCGCGATGGGCCCGGGCCGGGCGCTGGGCCTGGGGCTGCTGCTGGGGGTCCTCGGCGGGGCGGCGAGCGGTGAGMGCGGGCGGGGACCCGGGAGCCCCCCCTGGGCACCGGGACCCCCCTGTACCCCCTTTCCCGGGCACCCATTCCCTGGGCACAGGGACCCCCCCCTTGACCCCCCTCCATCCCTGCGTACCGGTGCTCCCCATCCCTGGGCACAGGGACCCCCCGGACCTCCCCTTCTGACCACCTCGATCGCCCTCCCTGGGTACCAGCACCCCCCTCAGGCCCCCACCCCGCTCCCCCTTCCCGGGACCCCGCTGGACTCCCCTTTCCCGGGCACCGGGACTTCCCCGCCCTGCACCCCCTTCCTGGTCCTCCGGACCCTCCCCCGGGTCTGCTTTCCTTGACACCGGGACCCCCTTGGACCTCCCTTCCGGGGCGTCCCGGGTGTCTCAGCCCCCGGACCCCTTTTTCCTTTACACCGGGACCCCCCGGGGCTTCCCTTCCTGGGAACCAGGACCCCCCTCCCGGACACAACTCGCTCCCCCAACATCCCCCCCACCAGTCACATTCCCCAGAAGCTGCCCCCACTCCCCCGATCTGCTCCCCTGGGACCCCCACCCAGCCTCACTATCCATCCCTGCACCCAGGCACCCTCACCCCTGTCCCCCCGCCCAAGCCCCGCTGCCCCCCACCTCTCACCGCCCCCCGTGTCCCCGCAGGGCTCCACTCCCTGCGCTACTTCBATGTCGCGGTGTCGGAGCCCAGCCCAGGGGTTCCCCAGTWCGTGTCCGTGGGGTAMGTGGACGGGAACCCCATCTCGCGCTACGACAGCGAGACGGGGAGGAYGGTGCCTGGGGCGGACTGGATGGCGGCCAAYGTGGATCAGCAGTACTGGGACASYSAGACCCAGA
>JAYKAV010000527.1:48942-80926 GCA_035582835.1 Phoebastria nigripes | reverse complement strand
CACCAAGAAGCTGACTGAAGAAGTGATGGGAAAGGAAAATTTGGCAAATGGTCAGGGAAGATTTTACTTGCAAAAAAAAAAAAAAAAAATCCTTTGGATTGTGACAGCCAGATCATGGCCAATTTACAAACAGCAGCAAAAAGCAGCCTTAACACCAGTTTAACCAACTATGCAGACAGTGATTTCACACCTTGGTGTGAGTTGGCACAGCAAGCCCATGTCATTTGTGTACAAGCTGTGATAATGTAGAAGTCGTCAGCGCAGTGCTGCACTTCCAAAGTCCTGTTGCAGATGAGTTAATTATGCAGACGATATTATTAAAACAGGGCATAGAGTATATTACCCCTGCAACTGCTTCTTTGAGCTGTTCTTCTCAAATCTTGCTTATATTCACCCGTCAGCTGCATCAAGCAGATGTCTCATGCAGCTGAGAAAGCAGTTCTGAATTCCAGGCAGAGCAGATGGCAAGTCAGTTCTGAAGGTTTCATCTAAAAGACCAGCATAAAGATAGAAGACTATATGGCGTTCAATTAATCAGTGCTTGCAAGGTGATGGAATCAAGAATAGCAGGCTTTCTTTGTTACGCTGGGAGATATGTTTTCCGTATTTTTTTATCCTTATCGTCAGTCATGTGCTTGCGTGACTAGTGGGGGAATCAGAGACAGCTCTAATGGAAAAGAGAAATTAGGTCATCTGGTCCATCCTCACTGCCAGGGCATGACTGTTCCCTGCAGTGTATCGCTTCCCACACAGTTATCTTTCCAACTGTCTTTTGTAAGATGGAAATGCAATTCAGAGTCCCATTTCTCTATGACTACCAGAGCTTTTGAGGACTTTTTATTTGGACAAAAATGCTTAATGAGAGACTCAGAGCTAACAATTTTAAACACATTTCAAAGAAAAAAAAGCAAATCTCAGAATTTGATTTCCAGTAAAAACTTTTTAATAGAAAAATTGTGCAGTATTTGGGATAATCAGGGACACTGTTTTCGTTCAGACAGGAGATAGTTTCTATAACTCAATTCTACGAATTAAACAATAGGTTTCCTGCTAAAAAAATCGAACAACTAGTTCAGTAACTAGTTTAGGAAGCAGCCAGTACTTGTGATGCTCTGAGCAGACTCTTGTCAGGAGACTCGGCACTAGTGCTAGCTGACTGTAGGTATTCCAGGTTGCCTTGATAAATTACTCCAAGTGCTTGGATCCCCATCCTTCAGCAAAACATCTCAATGTGCAAGCACTCAGACTGTACAGAGCAGGATTGGTTTATTGAGGAAAAAAATGAACGAACACAAATGGAAAAACAGTGATAGAACTTACATGTAAGGAAATGGCAAACTACTTCCCTCTCAGCAGCTTTAGCATTACTAACTTCCATGCTGCCTGCAAATGAGAATAGCCCCCATCTTTTAGCCCCTTGACTACATCACCACGCTCATCGAGTAAGTCCAATGGTTTGAATTAGTAAGTGGCAGTCCAAATATTTCCCTATGGGTTGATCTCCTTTCCCAAAGGACCTCTTTGCTTGGTTACCAGGAGGTGCCACCATGTAGTTTGGTTTAAGGATTCACTTTCTTAAGTTAGGCGGGGCTTCTGCAAACTCTACTCAGCTTTGCTGTAGCATTCCCTTCTGCCACCAAATTCTCAGCCTTCTCTGCCTTCACATGCTTATCTACATCAATTCTTGTAGTTTTTAGACCATCATCCTTCACTGGAGAATTTTGTTTGCACTGCACCTTGCAGCAGCATTTTCACTGGAGAGGACTAAAGAGCATTTAAGGAACTTCAGCAGAAACCCAGCAGTTCAGAAACAAGCTCATCATGGCAAAATGAGTAATTTCTTCTCTAGAACTTCTCTGAAAAGATTACAACCACTGCAACCTCAAGTACAAGTGCACGTGGTTGCTTTTTATGTCCCACCAGAGGAACCATAATATTTTCTTGGTGAAAGATGCCTTTTTCCTTTCTCCAACAGAGGAAGAAGAGTGCTCTCAGGTGCTTCTGAGTTCAGGAATTAAACAGGTTACTCTCTACAGTTGCCTTATTAAATCTGCAAATTAATCCACATAGCTTTTCCTTTTGTCTCCAGCAAATTAGACTCAAGACTACAAACAGATGACAGGGTTATTCCATCTCTACTATAAACCCAGAAGTCATTGTCAAGCTCTTATCATGCTACTTATCTTTTAAACTGCATGAGAGCACTCTGCGTTTCATTCTTTTACATAAATAATGTTTGACCTTGTGTTAATTTAAATGCTTTAGGGCTTTACATCATGGTTTTAGGTAATCATTGAAGCACTCAGCTGGTTACCAAAGGTTGTCAAAAAGTCATCAGTCATGAAAGCAGGGTTAGCATGTCAGGTGTGGGTTCCTAGGGACATGACTTTTCTGGATGCTTGTGTATGTAATGCTCTCCACAGCATGGTTGTGAAGCTTTACTGTAATAAAAATAAGGATTAGATCCACTCTGACATGACAATTTTCATTGGTTTTCTTAAGTAACAGATTTCTAGATTCCACTTGATGAGGAAAGATGTGATTGCTAACAGAAGAACACATTAAATTATAAGTGTTTTTGTGGGTGTAGCAATTTCATACTGTTAGAGAAAATCAAAAAACATTCCAGTATTACAAATCCACCGAACAACTTGGGTTTTTTCCCATTGTTTTTCTTATTGCACTGTTTAATTCTAGTGATTTATTAATTAGTAATGAGGCCTGCCTAGCTGTCTCAACAAGTGAAATTTCAAAAGTCAAGGAATAAAGTATGAAGTTCCAGGATGCTGATATCGATCTCATATTTGTATCTGCCTCAAAAAAAAATGCTGTGTTACATTTGGAATGCTTGAGCATCTTTTAAAAATTGAAGTGCCTTTGACAAGAATGATCCACCCTTTCTCCTCTGGGTCTAATTGGACAAAAACAGTATTTGCAGTTGACCCATCAATCAAGACAGACAGATAAGTAACATTTCCTGCCAATGACTAAGAACTTTTATCTTTTAAGACAGTGAAGTAACAAGTGAGGCGCCTTTATAAAGAGCAGCAATTTCAAAAAAGAAAATGTTTATTTCTTCCAAATGTCAATGCCCATGCTGTTAAAGATCATTCTGTTAGGCAACCAAAATGAGAATTTAGAGATTCCTCCTTCCTCAGCTGTTTTTCCCCTTGGCAGTGCATAGATTGTGTGCACACGCACACCAAAACAAAATGCTCTCCTTTCTACCAAATAATCATTGACAAAATACAAATCCAACTATTGCAGACATCTACAAACAGAATCCCCACTAAAATCAGCAAAACCTTGATCAAAAGGATGTGCAGCATTAGGACCTGCCTCTGAACACCAATTACTCTTATAGATATATCGAAGCTCTGCAATTCCCATCATCCCTGTGCACCGCAAAAGGTTCCTGGAGCACTCTGATCTATCAATCCAAGATTTCTCTCTGTGCAGCCCTCCTGACAGCCCAATGCTTACTGGGTTTTAGCCAACAAGCAGCACTGCCACAAAAACAAGTGGGTATAAACTGGCTAAGAGTAAGCTTTTTATTTGGATTTCTAGCTATCAGCAGGGTGAGGACCTGGATCAGGCTTCCAGTAGCAAAGGAGGAAAAGAATCTAAATTTAAGGCTTGATAAACATGCTGTGTAGTGCCTGTGATGGGACTGAGTGGGATGTGATGATCTAAGGGGTCTCCTCCAGTCTTATTTTAAGTCCATAAACCACGGCATACGTTGTCCCACTTTGAAGCAAAAGTCTCTAATTGGTTAGGTTGGCACACTTAAGGGTTTCTTCTCCGTAGGAACCATTTATATTATTACTTCTATAAATCAGTATTTTTTGTTATTTATCAAAGCTGCTGTTTTAGAACCGCATTCCGCAGCTCCACCAGAGGTGACTGTGCACTCCTGATACACAACAGCACACAAATGTATTGTCTCGTTGCTTGTAGAATGGAGCACCACATACATAGAGCTATAAATGTCTTTTCAGCCTTGACCACAGAAGAGACCGTCATGCCTCTGCATGTCCATGCATCACTGTTTTCAGTGACAAGATACTTTAAGTCCTTTCCACTTTGGAGGTAATAGTAAGAGACAGTAGTGTTCGCATTCAATACTGCTCTGATCTACGGGCTCTCTTCCTTTTGCTTCTCTTGCCTTACAGTGTACTTTCAGTAGCAATCATCTAGCTGTATCTTCTCCCCTCCAGGGTCCTACACACCTTGCACCTGGGTGCAGAGACCACCCCCTCCTGTAAGTATTTTCAAGGTGCAAGAGATTAGAACCACTCATGGCTTCGAGAACAGCATCTCTTCACCAACCATACAGCATGCCCAGCTCTCGCTCCAGGCCCTTAGAAGGACAGGGTAGAAAGGAAGGGCAAGGCCAAGGACAGCTGGAGTGGAGCAGAGCAGCAGAGTAACCAGAGCATTAGAAACACATTTGTAGGAACAGAAGTTTTGCAGCAGAGTAGTTTTGAACTCAGTTGGTAAGTAATTAAAGAGTGGGCCTAGCAAAAGCCGTCATTTTGTCTCCCACTGAGTATTATTGAAACTACCACAGATGGGATAAAAATTGAGGGAAGGGACAAGATGGAACAGCAAAAACGTGGAGTCAATTAAACTGCCTCTAGCTGTAGTACTACTGTACACAAACATCTCTAGTGATGCTTCGGTACCACTTGAGAAGTTCCTCTTATTCCTCCCACTGATAAAAATGTCAACCATCTCTCAAGCACAAAGCTTAACAGCAACAAACTGGCAAGCGAGTAACAGAGTTTCCACTTGACACAATATTTACTGGGCACTAACATTTATTTAATGCATTTTGGCATGGCTACATATTAACAAATATATATACTTTGAAGCCTCAGAATAAAAATATATTTCGCATGGGCACCTCTAAAACTAACAGTAATAGTGTTTTCATAAAATCCTGCTGAAGAGCTGATCTGTAAAACTTGTGTTATATTCTTAAGGTCCTGTATTTAAACTGATTAATTCTAACATTAAAGGTGAATTAAGTGATGAACAAAGTTCACCAGCTACTGAAACCTTTTAAATCAGATAGCAAGATCTTGTTCAGACCATTTATTCCAAATATGACTTATCTAATTAGCTGTATAAATGGAATTTAAACCACCTATACATTGAACCAATAGAAATTACACTAACAGAGCAAAAGCAGCTTTTTATGGCAGTCCGAATTTTTCAAAGGGAGAGAGAGCAGCAAAACCTTGATTCTGCCGTTTTATAAAATAGCCCCAAAGCATTCAGTTGCCTCCGGGTTCCCATTGGCATGATGTGTTCTGTGAGTAGAAACTCAAGTATTTTCTAATCTAAACTTAACTGGGCCGATTCATGCATCCTGTGCTACAGAGGCTATAGTATCTCTAATGCACGTGCAAAATCTCTTTGGAAGATTGAGTTATGTGAAGAATGTTATCATGTACAGCTTTGTTATTGCTGTCATTGCTGAGACCAAACTTTGTCACTCCCTGGCTATAACACATCAGGAGTTTTCCTTGGAGAGTGCAATTTAAGTAATTTAGAGCATAGAAACAAACATCTCTTCTCCCTCTCCTTTTCCTCCCTCTTACAGGGCCGTAACGAGCCCCTTCTATTGTTCCCAACAGATTTACAACAAATCTGAAATACCCAGCATCTGCTCAGCAATAACAAGATCAGCAGCCATACGTTAATTTGAAGCCAAGGCCTAAAAAAACCCCACCCTTCCCCCCGCTAACACATTTTACAAACCATCCTTTTGTTTCCAGAAGTAGAGGGATTTTACAATTATGATGACCACAGCAGCAGGAATGAAGATTCAACTAAGCAAAGAGATTGGACAACTGAGAATATCATTTGCAATAAAAGAGCTTATGAGCCACTTCTAATGGCATTTACAGAATCTCACCTCAGGGATTCTTACACTGATGTCAACTCACAGATCCTACGCTACAGACAAACTTGCCTTAAACCAGTTTGCACATACGGAAATTTAAGTTTTAAAATACTTGATCACATAGTTTGAGGCTACACTTTATTATCAGAGATGTACTCGTGTCTGTCTATTGATTTAAAGTTTCTGGCGGAAGATGACAAAGGCATTCCTCTAGCAAGTTAGAGTCTTCACAGCGTAGTGGAAAATATCATGGCAGTAATCCAAAGCTGGAACTAACATTTCACCCTTCCCACACTGGCATTTTATTCATCTGAAAGCTGGCCAAGCTGTAATTGCTGGAGCTTTCAGCAGTCGTGTCGTCTAGCTACGCTCACACAAAAGAGGCAGTTAGTTCTTGTTACAGAGGTCTGGGATTTCAGTTGTAGAATTGGGATTTCAAGGTTGTAGTCTTCCAATAATGTTGGGAATAAATTTCAAAGTTTATCCTTTTCCTTTCTACAATGATTTATTGCCCAATTCACCCTCTTGGTTTGATATGGAAGATAATTCTAGGTAGCATCAGACCATTTCTCAGACATATTTAGGATGTTACTATTACTTTGAAAGCCACAGTAACATTTAAAACATTAGTATATTTTGTATGCTCATGTAAATTCTGGTTACCCAAATCAGTATTTCTTCTAGCTTTTTTTTTTTTTTTTTTTTGGTGTGTGTGTGTCCAAGTCAAAAGCTTTCAAAAAGACCCCAAAACCCAAAAAAAGCCACCCCCACAAACCCAAACTTAGTCTGGTCTCCCTACAATGCTTTGTACTGCACAAAAGAAAGTCAGGTGCAAAGTAGCAAGCGCACTCTTTGTTTTACAGAATCATAAAATAATTTGCCTCCTGGTACGACAGGTAGCCTCCTACCACACCAAGAATACTGCAACTAGACATAGAGAAGAGGAAAAGAAAACAAGTGTGTTTGTTGACATTACTCATTTCAACAAAGATCCTGCGAAATTAAGTACAAAACTCCTTGTTTTGCTGCTGAACTGCGTTATAGCACAAATACCTCAAAACAAAGTGGCTTAGTGTGAAGTACCCTCTACTACCATCACCTATCTGGCAGAAAAGTGAGAACTCTCTTTTTTCTTAATATTCTGGAAATACCAAGAAGGAAGTTGAAATGATTAATGCACTACTGTGAAATTTGTTGGAGAGGTTAAGACAATAACTCTGCCCCACAGGATTTACTGTATACAACCGTATTCAGCATACAAAAATCCCATCCTTAGTCTAACAAGACACTATTGTTTTACTAAGGTCAATTGTATGTCTGGCTTGCAAAGAATAAGCATGGTTTGGGATTTGAGATGTTAGTCTGTCCAGCGTTTCCTAAGCTGTGGGGCATGTCCTCTTACGTGAGGTAGGGCAACGTATAAGTGCGTGCAAACTATCTCCTGGAGCTGGAAACCATAATACCACATGAATGCACCTAATTACTCTGGGTGTTGCACTAATAATGGAATTTACCTGGAAGCAGGGGGACTAGGCAAAGTCATTTAGGGAATTACGGTCTATTCCTTTCTTGTACCATCATCCTATTCCCATACACCTTTTGTTCCCTCCCCCCTCCAAAACAATACACATAAATGGCCAAATTCTGGAAGTAACAGTATAAGAAAAAGATGATGCTGCATTCAGTATTATTAAAATTCAAGAGCTGATGTTGCAGTTTCAAGACTCATTTTTTGCACAAAATGTAGATGCAATGAACAAGAGACAGCTAGAATTTGCCCAGCTTGATAGACATTAGAAAGAGCATTTAATAAATTAAGCTATAATCTAGATACAAGGCCCAGATACTGTTCCTGTAAGGAAAACTGACAACTCTCTCGACAAGTTGCAAAAGGAAGGAAACRAGAACGGCGTTAGCGGACAATATAGTGCAAGCTAAGACAGTACTCCACAAGACAGCAAAGAAAGCAAAGCAAACTCTTAAATGAGCAGATAGAGCTGACTGCTAACATGTCAGCACTGAAAAACTTTTCCTGGACAATGAGAGCACTTAGGAGTTAAAAACCTTTATGAAACAAAGGATCAATAAGAAATGCTTGGGGGAGGGGAAGAAATTATGAAACCAAAACACCGATTAAGAAGCATATGAGTTTATGTAGAATCCTGCCACACAATACTTTGACAGCAATTCAAAGTGACTGCATGAAGAAAATGGAATTGATACAATTTTTTTTTTTTTTTTTTTTTTAAAAGCAATGCATGTCAATTGAAGCACATAATCTGAACAGTTTTATTGTAGGAACACTCATTGTGCACACTCAAAGAATGAACAAAAACATGGAAGGTGGAAGATGTACCATCAGAAGCCTGCAAGGACTAGTAATATGTCCTTTTTCATAATGTCATATCCTGTCTAGCCAGGACACTAATAGGAGTTAAATATTTTCAAAAACCCACCAACATGGGAAACTAAGAGGTAGAGGTTTAGGAAAAAACTCGTAAGTGATTGGGGTGGACAGAAAAAAAAAAAAAAAAAAAAAAGAGCAGAGCAATGTATACTACAAAAGGCTCCAAAAATTGGGGGAAACAGTAATACTAAAAGCAGTCTAAGAACAACAGAAAGCAGATTATGATGTGGCAGCACACAAACTAATGTTCTAGAGCAGGACAAATTCCTCAGCATTTCTAAAAGTGTAGCTGGAATACTGTAATAATAATGATGACCACCAGTGAAAAAACACAACAGGAGGACAGATCAGAGAATTTCAAGAGATTACAAAAAAATGTATAATTTAGATGAGAAAATTTGCAAGCCATGGAAGAATATCAAGAAATTAGCTATTTTTTCTTAGGTCATTATTAAGGTGAAGCCATTAGCTCAAGTAGATTTAGTTATTAAGAAGTCCACATGTCAGGTTAACTATGAAAAGTTATCCAGGATATTTTCATAAAATGCACATTGTTCAAATATGAAACGAGTTCATTTAAGAGCAGACTTTTTAAAAGTATGCACTAGATTTGAGAAAGACACTTCTAGCACAAGATACTGACATTTAAAGTTTAGCCCTTAAGCGATTACATGGAATTGTTACAAGTCAACAGTAAGTGGTTTATAAAATGTAATTTTATTTAATGTTACTTCGCTGTTACAGAGGGCATAACATTTTCACAAGGCTTTTTTGGGACTACAGTCAATGATTAGCAACACACAATAGTGGTCCAAACTCTCTAAATAACAATCACTGGACAAACTTGACACCTTCTCACATGTGCACAAACCTGCATGGAAAAGTACTAAATTTTATACTTGGACATGTGAACTTCAATTGGTTTTCCCATTCCAGTGTATTAAGAAATGACATGCACTTTAGTCTGCCAAAAAGCACTGCCTGTACTCCGGCAGTAACATGCTGCTTCTAATACATAGTAAAGTGAATACCAGAACTACAAAGGCAGGAGTGTAAGTGAACTTTTATTGGGAAGGGATATCAACTTAAACAGCAGCAACTGAAGATTAAGAGAAGCCCCTGTTTTCGAACACACAAGCTTCTGTATTACATGATACAGGAAGCAACTCAATTTGTCATTTTCCAAACTAGAAATGCTCAACTTGATCTGGCCCAGTACTTCCATATTCCTACTGAAAAGAATACACAGTAGCATGTGAAAGTCAATTATGGAAAGGAAACCCTGCAGAATAAGAAGGGAATGTGGAGAATTAAAAGCTATGTGGAACACTCTTTAGTTGCAATTAACTACATTTTCATATCTTACTGTAATACAAAACACAGTCAACTTGCAGGAACTGGTTCAGATTTGTTTTTAAATACCAGGTACACTTTAGTCCGCTACATAAGTGTTTGGAAGTTACTTATGTTTATAATGAAATGAAGCTATTAATACTTTTCTACAGCAGTAACCGCACACCAGGAAGGCCAGGACAAACACAAATCAAGGAATGGAGTTTTCCCAAAGCTGCAGTGTGAAAAGACTATAAATTGATTTCCATACACATGGATGGGTTTTCTTTGCTATAGGAAATCCAAGTGGAGCTATAAGGAATGGAGACGTGTAAAAAGGTTTCTTGAGAAGGAAAGGGAGAATGACGCCCCACGTGCAGTTTAGTTTTCTGCACCTTCTGCAGCATCACATTCTTCTCCTGCACTGTCTGATGTCCATAACTAGAAAGAAAAGAAAAACAGTGTCAGCTTTCAGAAGCACAGCTTTACTTCCAAAAAGGGACAACTATTGACTGTATAGAAATGGTAATGAATTAGACTTAAGGATGTCTACAAAGTACCAGTGCACTGGAGCTGTACAACCCTGGCTTCCTCTCTTCCTCAGAGAGAGCTAATTGGAAATAGTTCCCATGCAGAGGGCACAACTCGCTATGCACCTCAGGTATTAGAGGCAGAGCAGACAGTATTCTAAACAGGTCCACACTTTTGTGCTTAATAGTGAGCTATGTCATTGATCCTAGATCATTCAACAAGTCTGAATGGTAGCTTCATGAGTAACATCAATTTCAAAAGCAGCGGTCTGAATCCTGAAAGTGAAGATTACCATTTTGGTTATTGAAGCTAAGCATTTTATAGTGCTAATAAAAGACATTTCTACTGAAGGAGTATTGCAAAATAATAAATGTTGCTGTAATTTTAAATGCAGTGAATATCCAGAGATGATATTTCCTAAAAAATTGCCTTAGTTACATATTTTAATAGAAGCTAGTGGTTCCATTAGGCACTTTTCTTAAACAGTTAATCATTATAATACATACTCAAACATCAACTGATTTTATTCTTAATATATTGAAATTCCAGATCTTTTCTTTTAAATGAAAATCAGGAAAATGAATAAAGCAAGCTGCACTGGATGTACAACAGGAAAGATGTTTTGTTTCTGAGGTAGTCTTCAAAAAGTTTGAGTAAGAATCCCTGACAGATCACGGACTACTATTTTTTGACTCCTTGTCCTATCTTGTATGTTAAGTTAGCTGAATGCACCTTCTCCCCCTCCACTGAAAAGGCCAGCAAACAGTGAAGAATGTGAGCTACCCAAGCTGTTATTCTAGATTACACAGCATGAAGTTGCTGACATCAACTTACACTACATTCAAACTAAGTTATGAAAAGGTATAGTAGGGTAAATAGCCCAAATCAGTGCTGTGTTTTGCGCTAGAGCGAAATAGGGGTTTTGTTTCATCACAAATTCAGTTTAACTAAGCAAATACATGATTACAGAACCAGATAGCACATAAAAAGGCAACTTACTGTTAGGTTGTCTCTAAGCAACTGCATGATGAGAGTACTGTCTTTGTATGAGTCTTCGTTCAGTGTATCAAGTTCTGCAATAGCCTCGTCAAACGCCTAGAATAATTAAACCATCTTTAGTCTTTCTATTAACTGATCATTAAACAGCCAGAAGCTAAACCTATCAGTAAAGGTAGCTTAAAAAAAAAAAAAAAAAAAAAAAAACAGAAAAGCAACATTAGAAGTTAATGACCTGAATTGCTCTATTTGAAACAGAAGCATAAAGAAGGCATAATAAAAGCTTGCCGTGTTGCTGAAAATTTAAGTGACATTGTAAATACAGCCTGCTTGTACCCCTTTAATCCCACTAAAAATGAGCTTGGAAACCAGATACATTAAAAAGGATCATTTCCTGCATAAACTCTAGAAAATAATCATTCATATTATTTTAAGCGTAAACTCTCTTCTACTGTCCCTGCAGGAATACAGAAGAAAAAAGTAACTTACTGTCTTTGCCAGTGTGCAGGCAAGCTCAGGATTGTTGAGAATCTCATAATAAAATACAGAGAAGTTAAGAGCTAGACCCAAGCGAATTGGATGTGTTGGCTGCATCTCCTTCTTGCTGATATCAAATGCCTCCTGATAAGCTCCCTGTGAGTTTTCTATTGTTTCTGTTAAAAGAATGAGAAACATTTAGGCTTTTTTTTGGTTGTTTTGTTTTTTTTTTTTCTTTTTTAAAGATATGACTATTTAAAAGTACTCCATCAGTAGGGGACTGAACAGTCCTCTATTTAAGCCCACTCTTAGCAAAACACTGCACTTACTTTAATCAAGGTAATGTTTTTAAACCCATTTTAAGTACAGCTGCTACGCTGACAAAACACAGGGAGCAAATTAAGCTACACAGAGCAAAGGTATTCAAGAGACAGATAAATACACAGAAGTTAGTAAATACAAACATCCAAGATGATTATATTACCTCAATGGCCTTTGATACTTTACGTACAAAAAAGAAAAAATTGTGCATTAGTTTTTCTACAGAACTCCTGTTTCATTCCTTGCACAGGATGGACATGCTTGTGTGAGTCGGGTGTGCAGAGTAAAGGCAGCTACTGTCTGTATGGCCCTACTTCTTCTTGAGGAAGTTTGGAAGGCATGTACTGCATGTTCCTGAAAAACTGAAAGTCTGCCTCCAAAAATTGGGTGTAGACAGGTCAAGATAAAAAAAACCAAGGTTGTGCCCAAAATAACTGGGAGAAATACCACAGAGAAAAGAGGTTACTAGGCCAGAGTGAGTACTTTAAGCGTGCTACATATAGCCTATTCCAGATTCTCTTCCAACGGACAACCAAAGGGCCAAGAGCCGCCCTAAACCTGCCTGCAGAATGGAAGGAGACAGCAGGAAAAGAAAGGCCATTGTCAGAGCTCAGAATACAGCTCTCTGAAGGAGCTAATACCATAATTGCTCTAGGAAGTGCTGGAAAAAAAGAGTTTGGTAAGTAAAATCTGTTAAGTATTCACAAGAGTCACAATACAGACTTGGGTTTTTCAGTATTCACACTGTAATGAGTGTTAATGGATTATTAATTTTTTGAGAACAGGTGAAAAAAGGCAAAAAACCTAGCAAATGCAGGAAATAAATTAGCTTGTAAGTACATAAAACATATTTGAAGCTGAGAAAATAAACAGATGCTTAGAGGTGGAACATCAGAAAAGCTTCAAGTAAAACTCCTATAAGTTTGCGAGAAGTCAAACACAAAATCTATGCACGGTGATATGCGTAAGCTGTAACTTCCCAGCAAAACACCAAGGTCTGCTAATAAGGTTATCAATCAGTCCCTCTTCTACAGTAAGCACCCATATCAGTATGCATATCACTTTAAATGCAGTCTTTTTAGCCAAGATAAGCTGGTATTTCTTTGCTCAGACAAGCCCACAGATTTGTAACTGTTGCTCGAGACAAAATACACATCAGATTATCTTTATGAAAGCCAAAGACAAGTTGTCTCTGCTACGATTGGACCTGCTGTTGTCAGTCAGGTGAAGGGTTAAGAATTTCTGAGTACAACTCATTAATGCAAAGACTTTTACTCCATTTTGTGTATTTTCATCTTTCAACTTAAATGTTCTTACAATACAAGGAGACTAACAAAGCCTTTATTTAAGTGACAATCAGCTCTGTCCTCCCACTTTGCAATTCAATCGGTTTAAACTAGCCAACACTGTCAGACGCCTACCATGCCCAACCCAAAGGGACAGTCACTTCAGCGCTCTGCCTGCTCCAACAGTCCATCTCCTTTCTGTGTCACGGCATCATTCCAGGACTAATTTTAGTTTGTTATGTAGAAATGTATCACTAGCTTATGCCATACCAAGAGTTTTTAACATCACAATGGTATCTGGGCACCTTGCAAGACAGTTCTAATACTTAATTCAATAGATGCTCTGAATAGAGTTAAAATCCTCCCCAGAAGAGCTTCCTGAGGTACTTACAACCACCTATGCACATGTTCTAACTTCTAGGAATGTTCTACATTCTCAGGATGCCCAGTATCAAGTGTACCAGCTGTACTGGATGCCCAGTATCACAGTACCAGCTGTGAAGTTTTCCAGGCCTTTTCTGCTGGATCCAAAAGGGCAAACTAAAGTTACAGGGACAATATTATCCCCATGAACATCAACTATTTCAGAGTGCAGCTCACACTTCTTTGGATAGTGTACTGACCTAGTAATTTTGTTGCTTCTTTATAAACTTAGGTGACTACAATGAAGTCTGCTTCACACTGAAATGGTTAAAACTTACAGATCAACAGGACTCCATCATGAAGTAAAAAATGTTGTAGAGATCTGTTTACTCTTCCTCACCAACTTTATTTTAGTAAAGAAATGCAAACAAATAACATTAAATACGTTAGCAGACCTTCACCTAAATTGTTTTCCAGAAGCTCTGAATAACCATTATGGAACAACTATCCAGAAATTTAGGGTAGATGACAGGAACACCAGCTAAAATTCCCTGGCATACTATGCTTAAGGTCTATTCAGAATTTTACTCTGCGTCTGTGTGAACACTGGAGATTTCCAACTGAAACGTAGTTATTCCCACTCAGCTAACTCGCGTGAATTCAGAGTAAGATACTGGCACGCGTACTTCATTTACTGTTCCCTTGCCCATRGCCCAGAACTGAAGTTCATTAGCTATTAAAGACCCGAAGACCACAAGGTACTTACGTTTTCTGTCATCACCACAGGCAACTTCAGCAAGGTATCGGAAGTAGTCTCCCTTCATCTTCAGGTAGAATACCTTGCTCTCTGGATTAGTTGCATTAGCTATTAAATATTTGTCCAACAGCTCCTGAAACAACAAAAAAAAAAGATATTGACATATTACATACACCATTGCAATTAAGTTCAATCTATTTTTCTTCTCTCCAGAAAGTTTGGATGGACTCAAATGTTTGCTACAAGGAAAAAAGGAGTTTTAAGGGCATTTTAGATAGATGCACACTTATTTAAACAAACTGTATAAAGGCACAGAACTAGAGACTACATTAAGATGGTCAGCCATCCAATCAGACTGCACAAAAAGTAACAAGAAAAGGTTTACTGGCGTATAGTTTCAGGACATGCACTTCTGATTTAAAAAATGTTGTTGCAAATGAGTAAGCTTTTACTGGAAAAATGAAACACTAGGCAGAAAGTTTCAAAGCTATTTATAAATAAGAACTTATTCCCACTTCACAGGAAAAAAAGTAAGAAAAACAACTCTGCTATTTTTTGTATAAATTGCGTTCATTAGACTTGTATAAGGAATCTCCAGCCCACCTACCAGACAGAGCCAAGGATTCAAACCTGTCTAGTCTGTAGTCAGCCTTACCAAATCGTACCAGCTCCTTGCAAGGCTGTAAAGTAACCCCTGCTCCAGCGTAGCAGGGAGGCATCCTTCATGTCCGCCCTGCCGCTGCYGGGAACGTGAAGAGCTATACAGTGCTCTCCAGCACATCCTGAGCTGCTGCTAACATCGCTCCCCTTGCTCACAGCTCTCCTACCTGATAACCAGAAGGACAGGGAAAGGTTTACAAGCCTTCAGCAAGAGGAGGTAAGTCTCTCTCCAAGGCTGCAAGGCCTCCTAGCCCTTCCAAGATAGGGGTGAAGGAGAGAAGAGGTACAGGATTTTCCCCCCCAGCAAAGGGGGTACTTCAGCAAGCTGACGAGGAGAGCAGCTTCTGTCTGACCTCCTTGTCCCTGAGCCCCAGCGATTTTACCCAACTCATTACCACAACCAACCCACGTTCTCTGGAGTTGACAAAAGATGTGAATAAGCTCCAACAGACTCAAGGAAACCCCACAATACTCAGAGCAACTTTACACTAAGAATTTAAGTGATAAAGATCTGCATTCGGTTACTTGGAAAATAAACAGGTCATAAAAGCAGCAGAAAGTTTCCACAAAGCTTGCAAACTGTGGCTAGTTAAGTAAGATCTTTGTTACAGGAACATGTATCCAAATTCATGAAGCAGCTACAAAGAAAATGTTTAAGGAACTGTAAGGTTTCAGGGCAAAAACCCTTAGCATTTTAATTAGCAACTGTAGCACTATAATCAAAACGAGCTAATTTTAGACACAAAACTACTCCTCATTATTATTACTTCCTTTAATAATCAACAGTAGCAGAGCAATCCAGCTGAAAGTGTTTACTCATTCCAAGTCCATTTGAGGTGTTGGCAATTATTTTAAACCGGCAGTTGTAGTAGGGTACTTCCAGTTGGGTGAAAAAAGCATTTTTGCATCCACACAGTGTGCTTACCATGGATGTAATATTGCATATAGCTCCACAGACAAGCTCCCTTCAGAGATCCCCCTACCAGGGCATTAAGAAACAGTAGAGTTACAAGTGCTCTTATTACCACTCTAGAGAAAACAGCAGGAGGGTAAGATGATAGTGAGCCTGACATACCCTTCCACTTACCAGATCAGAAACAGACATTTTTAGGACTTTCTGTAAGGCTAGAAAACCACTGCCAAAGACTAGACACTGGCTAGTATGGCATAGGGATAAGTGGGGAATTTGTATAACAGTTTAACACAGTGAAGTATGCAAGGGCTTGAGCAAGCATATTGAATGGTACACCTCACTGGTGTTATCGAAAAAGCAGCAAAACCTTAGGTATGTTTCAAAACAAGAGTTAAGACATAGTAGGCAGATGGGTAATACAACCCCATATTAATACTGTTATTTTGCATGAGTCATTCCCATATTAGAATGAGTTATTCCCACCCTACAGGTTTCCGCAATGAGAAAAACTTCACATTTTGGCTCGATGTTTTCCTGATGCTTTTCTCCTATGACAGATGTCAATGCCAGCCATAAAAGCACAACACTACACAAACCAGTCTCAAAGTCTGAGAGACGACAATGCAGTAACCTCACGTTTAACACAGAAGTTTGATTTTACAAGAAACTGCCCAGAATGATGAAAGTTGACACGTAATACACCTACATTTAGAAAGGTTCCTTAAATCAGTCACGATCAAAGAGTAACTACCAGCCTTTAAAGGCCATCCTAAGGTTGGAACTGCATTAAGCAGCAGAGATGTGATTTATCCATGTGCTCAGATTAGATGTGAAGAACTATGCCGCAGTCTAAGGAGCACTGACCAGACAACCAAGAAAGATATGTTGTATGGGATTTTAAACCAGGTATTTGACAAAACTCTATCTTTGATTTTTCTTTTAAATGCTGAAATAAAACTTCTCAAGATGTTACAACTACATCAACAAGAGAACAAACAGGCATTTTTCTTTCATGCCTTCCAAAACCTAAGGATTTATTGTAAACTTAGCACACAAAAAATATTACTGATCTTATTATAAAATTCTGTCTTTGGAGGTAGCTCTAGCAGTAGAGTACCATGCTTAACTGATGTGGCTTAACCAAGCTTAAAAATACTAACACCCTGGAATATAGTGTATGCTAAATAATGTTTGGAGGAGAACTTTAGCATGTCTGATTTAAGCTGACCCTCAAACCTACATTCCCTAGAGCATTAATGCACGCTTTTTTTTTTTCAGATGGGGTAGGCCACACACTTCTTGCAGGACCACAGAAGGATTTTGCCATGGCCCCAGCCCTACCGCAAGCATGTAGCACTGCAGCCTGTGTGTCAGTGCATGCTGAAAGTGCTGCCTCCACTATGCAGGTTTGAAAACCAGTCGTTCTGTGCAGATTTCTGAGAAACTTAGAGAAAAAAGTGGATGCTGGGAGTGAACTGTAGTTTTTCAGACAGCAAAGAGTGCGTTATGTACATTGCTTCATTTCCTAGGCACTCCTCAGTTGGAGGAGCGGAGCTGCCAAGTCAGCAGCTCCCACTCCCAGTTCATCTCGAGGGCCTCCTAATCCTTACCACAGCACATGGCAAGGGAGAGATCTGTGCCTCTGTCAGCTAGGGCGGAACATCCTCGTTCTGGACTTTACGTATCCGGTTCTGGTTTTTTAATAGCCTTAAATGGAACAAGATCTCATTTATGAATCATGTAGGATAGAACAGAATACAAACAGACTTTGAGTAAAGCTAATTATTTATCTATCCAGACATTATCTTTCAAATCAATAATGTATTTGGTACACTTAGTGAGCCATTCATCTCAGGACATCATCATCATTTCTTGGAAGGCATCTTACCCTCCCTCTAACAGACAATGTTGGTGGGGCAGTGACAGCAGACAGCACAATAAGCTAAATTATTTCCTTTACACTGTTTGAGTCAGTAATAGCCAGGAAAACTCAAGTTTTCCTGTATCTGTTCTCTACCTCTCCCCACCTGGGCTTTTCTACCTTTCCATCAGACAGCAAGCAGCCAGGAATCCTCATTTTAAACATCAGTTGATAGTAAGTAAAATGAATACAGGCAGCCTGAGCAATGAAGCAGACCTCAGCCAACCTCAAAATTTATTATGATAAATTTTACCTGAAGAGAGACAGGCACTGCCACAAGTATGATTCTGTGATGAAGTCAGCCAATACAGTAGACTGCCATCCATGTTCACATACAGCCAACATGTCCACCACTTTTTTTTTTTTATGTTATGTATCAAAATACAGTTGCCACCATCATTAAGAACTGTGACTGTTCTTATCACCTTCTAAACCAAGACATGAACAGCCAGCAATTACATGCTCTATAACGTCAAACATGCCTCAGACGCTGCCATGAAAAGCCACATGATGCTTGAGCTGCTGGCCTGCCCTGTTGATGGGCGACTCTCAGAACCATGAGCAGTACGAAGACGCAGGAATCAAAACTCTGTCTTCAAGCCAGACCCTTCGTGTCCTGGTGCGGTTGCATTAGAATAGGTTTGCACTGTGACAGTTTGTGGTTGGTATCTGCTACTTCCCCCACACTGATACATTATTCTCAAGTGGCATGCTGGTCCTCCTGTAATGTGACAGGATTTCCCACCCCACTTCTCGTTAGTGTTGCTCATCCATCTCAATTTATTTCTGCCTTCGCAGTGTGCTAACACTCTTGCCGTCCTAATAGCATATATTCTCATATATGACATTCTTTTCCCCTCCTACAGAAGGCAGGCTTATTTATTTATCTATTAAAGAGATGCCAGCAACAAAGGGCTACCGGTCCCTGGAATGGATCTGCAGCTGCCTGAAGGAGCCATGGGGAGCAGGCTAGGAGCCTGGCAGCAATCTGCTTCTTCCCCCTTTAAAGTTGAAATTTATTTTTTTTATTTTTCTCTCCACTGGCATGTAAAGGAATAAGTCTGCCAAGTGAAAGTTACATTTCAATTGCCTTTTTGGATCCTTCTCCAGTTCTACTTTTGTTCTTTCCCAGTAACTGTCCTTTCTTAGTCTCTTTTCCTCTCTGCTTAAGCAGTAACAAGGGTTGAACATGTGGTTGTAGTATCAGACCATTGCAATTAACCTGAGCCAGAAATACTAAGTTTAATTCATCTGCTCTCATCACTTCCCCATTTATTTCAGCTTTATGAAAAGCAAGCCCTGAAGGAATATGCCAGCCGTATCTTTACTTGAAGTGCCCGATACAGACAAAGAAGCTCCCTGAAGACACAGCTCCTTCATAATTATTTGTTGTGTATGCATCCAGCCAGCCTCTCCTTACATAAACCATGCACACATCCCCTGCAATTCATGTACCAGTCSCACTCCACATACGCTTTCTGTCACCTGTTTTCAGGACAACCCCTTCTTTTAAAAGCTGACATCAAAACAGAAAGTCCCACCAACCTCCCCCCATCTAAGCCTATTTTAAAAGGCAAGCCTGATTGAGACATCAAGTTCAACCAGTCTACGCTAAATACTTTCTGTACAATTTAACTATGTGGTAGGTTCAAGTGGCAGAAAAATACCATCACTATCTGATCTGTGCTGTTCTCTCTTCCCACATATTCAGCTATAAAGAATCTTGACAGCAAAGATTAATTAAAAAAAATAATAATCTTGAATACCAAATTGACCTTTGAGCTGCCTTCAGCACTCGCGCCATTTAGAATTGGACTTCAATAAGAAAAGCAAATACATGATTATAGTCTCTGCATATATTCCAATACCATTAGCTAATAGATATATTCTTCACAGTTATCCGTTCAATACCAGAGGATGAACATGAACCAGGTCAGCTCCAGAGATTATCTACTGATCACAAGTAGTTTAAGGTCAGTTTTCAAAGCAGGCTAAAGATATCATGTGCCTAGGTGCCAACAGAAGTTCTCAATGTGGTAAACTGAAGTAACTCAAAATATTTACAATGCCACCATCACTCAGATGTCAACACCTATGACATGTTTGGGTCACATCACCAGCACCAAGTTATTTAATGTTATGCCATTAAAAGATTGATCTACATTGCCATTTGCATTTCTCACCAACTTAGTATGGTGTATTGTTACTTTTGCTCTACCAGAAGGAAAAAAGTCAATGTAAAAGCAACCATCATAAGCAGCAATGCCCTCCAAAAGTTTGCCCCCATAAATATAAACTGGTAAAGTTGCTGCATGATCTTTAGCAAGAGGAGTGTGCTGATATTCAAAATTCCTGGCACAGAGTTTTGTGAATMAAGTCTATATAAAGTTTGGTTTTCAAGTCAGACTGTTTCAGCAATATTCTTGAGCCTAAGGTCCATATATCTTACTTCAACTTGTTTAAAACACCTTATTCCAAAGCCATCTTCATCTTTTGGGCATATGATTTTAAATGCTATTCTTTAAAAGCAAACATCATAACAGTTTGTGGGAAGTAATTTGTATTTGCAGGTTTTAGTAATTTAAGATAAAGTCCTCTGCTGGGCTTTAACTCATATGACCCAAAAAGCATCTAGAGAAAAGAAAATCCAATAGTATTACTCTTTTTTGATACTAGAACAAATTAATCAATATCAATGCATATAATATAAAAAAATTTTGTATTCCTTCTCACCCCATGATGGAAAAAGTTCAATGATATGAAAAAAAAAAAAAAAAAAAAAAAAAAAAAAAGACCAGCTTGAACTTCAAATCAACTGCTCAGAAGCTCTCTGCTGTCCAAGTGCTCATTAGGCCTGCCAGCAGAGGAGGTGCTACCATTCCACAGGGTACTGATTTTCACAGGTCTTACAGAGACTAGATTGAGTTTTATTGCTGTTTTCTAGGTGTTCCTTCCCTTCCTGAGCTGACATTGAATGTTCCCTATTTTGAACTTTTAAGTGCCTTTTTTTTGTTTGCTTGATTTTTTTTTTTTTTTTAAGGAGTATTGAAGCTAGCCACCAGAACAGATGTTATATGGGTGACAACAAGTAACTCTGATTACTTAACATTGAACTTGCCTATAACAGCATACACTTAATTGGCCAAACCCCCACAGAACCAAATGGTCACACGGAAGTGAAGAAACTGTTTCAAAATAAACCTACTTTGAGACAAGGTTCCTTAAAAATAATGCACTTGCACAGAGTGTATGTCAACACCACTTTTTTTAGCAAGTTAACTGACCACCCTGAACATGGATTCAACGTCACAGTCCCATCTAGAAGATGGGCAGCTGGCATACAACAGGCACACTATGCGAAGTGTGTGACACTACATAAATTCAGCCAGGGCTGCAGCGTACAAAATACTTGGAAAAATTCTTGAGTCTCAAGTATTTCTGAAGGTCCATCAAGCTCCAATATGAGAAAAACCACCTACAAGCAGCATACAGGGAAATGGTTTCCACCCTAACTGCAGTCAAAAGGTAAAGCTAAGAAGCTGGTAAGGCAGCTCAGGCCAATATATTCCCTTAATATAACTGTTAAACGCAAATTTAAACACATTAAACGTTCCAAAGTGTTTGACAGCACTGATGATCGGTGTAGGCTCAGACCTTTCAATAAGGCTTCTACTCACAAATGACTCCCTGTTTTAATCGTCTAGTAAATCGGTATTAAGAGTTCTCAACTATTTCAAGTATAATCAGTCATTCCAAAGTCCACAGTATGACTCACTGCAATCTAAGTGTGTTTTAACATTCAGCGGTTGTTTTCTTGACAGGAAAGGGAGAGTCCCTTGCTGCAACAGTAAGATTTACTTTCAAGTAAGCTTACTTTCAACAGTAAGATTTACTTTCAAAAGCATAATTCAGCAGAAGTAAGTTCTTCATCCTTCTAGATTCAAGCTCTATGCATCAACTCCTTTTGAGAGAACATTAAATAGTTTTCATACAGACCTCTTAAGACCATTAGTATTTCAGTTTATATATTGAGGAAAATACGTGTACGCCTTTCCAGTAATGACATGGCCTTAAGATGACCTGACAAAGCACTATCAAAAGCAGAGACAAACGTACCTGGCATGGAAATGGAGAGGGTGACCTAATTCGTCTTTTCCATTTGGTTCTGAGTCTTTGTCTACATAGTTTTAAAAACTGGCAGTCAATATTTAGGATTGGCCCTCAATGAAGTATCTGGAATCCCACTTAACAGATGCATTGGAAGCCTGAGCTGCAGCACGTCTGCCCACACTATTCCCACCTGGGGTTGAGATTAATTTCATCTAGGATTTACATTCACTGCTTACATTTCTCCTAAAACAAGAAGTTAGAAAGTTCTGTGGTCCCCAAAGAACTACATAAGCCAGGAACTAAAAGCATGTGGAAATGCAAGTTCTCCTTTCTATAGATTTTCATCAGACAAAACCAACAATCCAGTGAAAGTCAAAGAATTATGCAAGTTTTTAAATGGAAGAGCCTGAGTTTTCCAGTTTCCCCCTGCCAAATGTAGAAATGAGTCTTCAAAAAAAGTCATTCCCCTTTTCAATAATTATAAATTTTTGCTGAAGTAATGGCCACACAACACAGCCAAAAGCTTTCAGGAAAATTTTCTTGGTATCACACAGATTTATCTCAAATTGATTCTAACATTCTTCCATGATTGCATTTTCCATATTTCTAATTCCTCAAAATACTTCAAGTATTATTTTTCCTCTTAGTAAACATGCATTACTGACATCAAATTCTTCCCTTCAGAATCCTGACTACCTAAAAGTTTCTTCCAGCATCCTCCATTTGTGATCTTCCATAATATAGAATAGAATCAAACAAAAAGTTCTAAATTTGCATTTAAAAATATTTCTGTGTTCTGCAGCTACGGAAGCCCTGAAGGTGTGATTAAATGATTGACTGAGATATATCTAGACTAACAATACTCAAAATGAACAACAGCATGCAGGAGTTACGTGGGTTTAAGGCACGTTGCCCTTGTGCAAATAACTTGATTTTTAAAGCCAGCCTTTCATGATAATAAATGAACTCTGGAGGGCCTAAAAGTTTTACTTGCTTCAGTTCTGCTCTCTGTTTGGGAGCCCTAGATCAGAGGCTTGTGGTCACTGAAATCCAGAAAGATAATGAAACAGATGCACTTTCTTCCCATCGCTTAGTGCAGCTGGAAGAGCCTTTTGCGTTGTCCAACTTCACCTTGAAGGAAACCCAGCAATGTATTATTTCATTCAGTGTATTAGCAGCGTGCCAGTAATTTGTTATTCCCCAAATGAGACAACCTAGAACAATGAAGTCTAACCTTTAAGCCACAAAAACTAGAAGCCAACATTTCAGATAACCTTGTTATAACAATTTCTCATAGCAAGTGAACCTTGACTTTCTTGCTAGGGCCCTGCTACCTACTTCCATTTAAAACAATTTTTGCTTACAAGAATTTTGCAAAATGTATTCAACTTCAGAACAGAACTTCCTGAAGAAGTTTTATCCAGGAAATATGAGGCTGTCAGTCTGATAAGAGTGTATGTAG
This sequence comes from Phoebastria nigripes, assembly GCA_035582835.1. Lineage (NCBI taxonomy): Eukaryota > Metazoa > Chordata > Aves > Procellariiformes > Diomedeidae > Phoebastria > Phoebastria nigripes. Next base: position 57,479 of record JAYKAV010000527.1, on the reverse strand, counting down.
TGTATTCAGAAAATTTATTATCAGAGCAAAGGGAAAGTTTTCCGTTTCCAGAGCCTAAGATGACGCCTATATCCAACTACTTCAGTGGGTGGATCATATAAATTAAAGACAGAATAAAGATTGCTAGAGCAAGGAATAAACCTTTATCAATGTTTGAAACTGTTAAATCAAACCCTTGATTCCTTTAACAAATTAAGAGAAAGGCACAAGCAAAATCACAGCTAATCCAGGACTTTCTAGTTCATAGGTCTTTACATCTGATGTTTTGGTGGGTGCACAGAACCACAGGATGTGAAACTCAGCACTTAAATTATTTTTACTGCCTCCTATGTCTAAGTGCCCAGTTCACATGAACTGTTATTCAGACATACAGAGTGAATTAGCAAATTACAAGCTTACAAGACAGCTGTATGCTCAGCTGGAGCATTCTGGTGTTGGTTCCAGCACCCTGGGAAGCAGAAAGGATGAGGACGAACCTGCAAACATCAGGCCAATGAACTTGGTAGAGCTATATGGAGTAAGTGCCACAAATGCAGTGTTCAAGAACAGTCTTACTTGCCTTACCTAGTTAATCTGTGATAAAATTAGCTTCAAGTTTATGGTCAAGAACAAAAGCACTTAAACACAGACAGCAAGTAACATCTAGGGGCACTAGACCCATCATTCTCAAAGACCAAGAGCATAAAACTAAAAAAGGGGTAAGATCTACACAAATAAAAAAAAACATTGATTAATCAAGCACACACCTTCGCCTACCAAACTTACAAAGAAAGTATATCCATGCACTTTTACCAGCCCTCCCCCTGCCATTTTCCTCACTACCTTCCTCTGAAAATCAGGTATCCTCCATTACTGAAAACAGAATACCAAGCTTCTGCACCCACACAGAAATTGGTACCATCTACTGCTTTAATAACGTGCTAAACAACCCCAATTTGTGCCATCATAAAGAAATCAACCACTAATAACCTTCAAGCTAGAGTGTGTTCCTTCCTCATCAAGTTCTATCTCTCTGATGTAGAGCCTTCTATGTTTTACTTCAAAAAGGCATCTACCATATTAGTATCTAAGGTAGTAGAAATGCCTGCGAGACAACTGACTAGCAGGTAAGCATGACAGTGATTTACAAAATCTGTTAAAAGCTTCACTACATTAGCAGAAGAATAGAATTTGTGTCTTTATTGTCCAGTTCTACCCAGTGAGCACATCCTACTTTCTCAAGGCCACCAAACTAATAAATGTCCTCCAGGAAATTTAATAATTCTAGATGTACAAGTGGACTGAGGTATAGTATAGACAAAGCTTTAATAGCCTTGACCACCACAAGCCTAGTTAATCTATCATTAAAAAATGGATTTGACACTGGAGATAGATGAGGCTTTGGCTGCCCCATTCTCAACAGCCGGCCACCTGCATTAGTATTAGTATTTCCTATTTTCAATTACTCCACATCCTGCTTCTCACAGGATGTTAACATTCTAACAGCTCTGAACGGCCTGTCCTGGAGTTATGATTTTGCAGAAGTGCAATTCTCTGGTGGTCATTTCTTAAAAGTTTAAGAACAGACAAGCCATTGATCTTCAGGTTTTTCTACTTTCAACAGACATAAGTTAACCCTATTCTCAGCTTTACCTCAAGATGGAGGTATTAATGCAAATCAAATCAGTGATCTAAACTCACCCCAGTAGCTTCTGAAAAAGGAAATGACACTGCACACACAAATGTGTGGCAATGGCGCAAGTTTTCAGAACCTCAGACAGAATACCTTGCTGCCATTTATCTCGTATCCTTCGCTAGCTTGCTTGTATGTTTTAGAAATTCAGTATCCAGTTGCAGGGGGAGGGGGCAGCGAGCAATGACTGCACGGGATGGAGGCCTCAGCTACCATCAGAATTCCTTGAACTATTTTTAGTTAGGCTTTAACAGTTTTCAGCCACTTCCAGAACCTCAGTGCATTCTAGGCTTTGTTTCTGCAAGTGTTAGTCCTTTCTTAGAAACGGATTCAGTTTTCCTTGCACAGAAATATAGTACTCCAGCAGCAGATTCCAACGAAGGGCAAAAACTGATGTAAGAGAAGGTACAACTATGAATAAGTCAAGTTCAGATCATGAATTTAAATTTAAGTTTCAAGCTTATTAAACTAGAAAAGATTCATGCATTAAGTTCCACAATTCTTATCACAAATGTGTTGACATTTGCTAGAAGTTGTGCTAAGAAGACAAAGGAGAGTCAACTCTCTCCCCACATATTACCTTTCATCAAAAAGACAACTGTTATTCCAAATTAAAACATTCATTTAACATTCACTCCACAATTCTGGATTTGCCAAAAAGTAATGTTCCCAACCTAAGGTCTAGCTTTGAGTCATGAAGTAGCTAGTCCTTTTAGTCAGTTACTTAAAAAGGATGAGTCAATAGCATTTGCTTTAATTTACAAAAGGTAAAAAAAGTAATACTTGAAATGCTGTCCCAACCACTATCAGGACAACTAATWAAAGTCCAAAAGTAGTATTAACTTAAGTGATTAGTATGCCTGACCTTCAGAATAAAACTGCATCCTACATAGTTCCCAGTGTCAAAAGACTGTAATATTCTTTTACTCAGATGCTAGTTTCACCTCTACAATGCTATGTATTTCTGTATAAACTCTGGCCGTTCACTGAAAATAGGAAAGCAGAGAAAAAGGATTCACAAGACATGAAACTCTAGTTAGTTGTTCATATAGCAGCATCAAGCTGATATTTACCGAATCTGCTAAATTTCTGCATGTACAATAAAAATCAAGATTTCACTTTTCTGTAGGCCAAAGGTAACAGTACGGAAAAATCAGGGCTATTGTCAAGGCTTATTCATCATCTGACATCAGATATTTTAGCTGACACGAGGAATCTATTTGCTGCTGCAAGAAAATACCAACTTCATTTTCAATGAAGCTATGAACTTGTGCTGTTGAAAAAAGCTTTGAACATTACCTTCTAGTATGGGGATTTTTGTTTGTTTATTTAAGTGATTAACTTTAGAACGAGATCTACAAAACGCATAAAAATCAGAAGTGGACGTAGATTTTTACCCTTGTTTTTATTAGCATTTATTGTTCCTTAATTACGCAAAGCAGAAGTAGTAACAACATTGTTACCTTGGGGGGGAAGGAAGGAAGGAAGGAAGGAAGGAAGGAAGGAAGGAAAGGGTAGCTGGCAAGAGCAACACACTAATACATGCTTTCAACAACACTGCAATCTCACAGAAGCTCAAACATGTACAAGCATCCTCTCAACCTTAAGACAGTAAAAATTGAAATGAGATACACCTTACAGCTCAAGACTATTTCATTGCAGGCACTGCTGCAGGGTACAGAAAAGAATCAACAGCACAAGTAATGTTACTGTTGGTCCATTTTTAAAATTTCATGATGCCCTTGCTCGTTTCTAGAAAAACTGGCTGACATGGGCCTAACACAGTGCAATGTAAAACTGTTTACAGAGGACATTGTAAAAATAGATGTTTGGAAACAACTGAAAAGCCTCATATATGTAACTTTTCCATGCAAAAGCATATTAAAATAAACTTCTAAGTTTCAGCTAGAGACATGAGGAGTAAGTAACCATCAAGATACAGTCGTTTCCAAGCCCTAATGATTTCAGCCATTGCATCTTCATTTTAAACTGTGGGCAAGTATTTATCAAATATCATCTCTATTGCTTTACGAAGAGCTCCAACAACATCAGGTACCTGGAAACTGAACATATGCAGAGCACTACCAAATACACATGGAAAAACCCTCAAGTTGCAGGTGGAGAATGAACTGCTTCCAGGCAAGGGCTGGTATCCTTCCTTCCTTTACACTAGTTCTCTCTAAAGAACGAAGGAGCTTGAATGCAACACGAGTTATCGCTATGCAAAGGGACTGAGGTGCTCAGAAAACCCAGCAGTTTGATCTGCTCCCCCAGAGAAGTTCCAATTCAAAAGCTACCTTTTTTGAAAATCTGATGTCACTAAACAGCAGGGTGTATATACAACAAAGCATTAGTCTTATATTGTACATTCCATCTTCAAAGTTTCACACGTGATTTCACTAATTACGTGAAAGTTGCTGCTGCACCCATTCCTTCTACATTACCTAGTATCCCTGTCTTGAAATCACTCAGAGAATATAAAGAAACATGAACTGTGCGCTCAGAGAAAGCACATGTGCTCATATGAAACAACATAGTTCAACTTTACCTTGAAAAAAAGTTAAGTTGCCAACCTGTTTCTTTATTCAAGGACAAGAGAGTTTCAAGAACAGTTTCAACTATGATTCATAAGGGGCAATTCAATGTTAATTCTCTACATTACCAAAGAATTAGTCAATCAATACAGGGACTTCAATAAAACCTCCTAGCATACCTTTCAAATAAAACATTCGTGCAAGTTGTTTAACAAAGTCATACCATTTCTTCATTAAAGAGCGACTCCCACCTGAAACACCAGTCATAAAATTAGCAGTTAAAAAGGGTTCAGATCACATCTACTCCTACTTGCAAGATAGGCACTTAAAGAAATGTCTTCACTGCTTGGCATGAGATGGAATATCTTGCTGTGACCACTGATGGTGGTTGTACGCTAATTAAATAATTAGTAGAAGTTTTATTTTTATTTATGTATCTATATATAGACATCTCAACTCTATATATAGATATCGCAACATAATTTTGGATGTTTGTATTCTAGTGGTGATTAAATTTAAGTTCCTTATCAAACCATGCCCTAAAACAATGCCTTACCTAATTGGCTTGAGGCATTCTTTACAGGGAAAAAAGTAATTGCAGATTCAGTGTTGCTGCCTTTTTAATAAAATACTAGCAGTATTTTGTAATGCTAGCACAAGTATTTCTAAATGAAGGTTTCTACAACAGCAGATATACTTCATTTTGAAAAGCTGTGCCATACCAGTAATAAAAAAAAGCCTTTTGAAAAAAACTGTTAGTAGTATGACTAACAGCAGTAACACTCCACCCAACACATCCACCCTTGCTAAATCCAAATACTCCAGATGACAAGCAACCTTTCCATACTACTTGCCAGCAGTTTTTTCAGTTTAGCTGCCTTCCTAGAATTAAAAAAAGCATCTCTGAGATTCAACTGAAGAGATCTAAAAAAGCTACAAGCAGTTACTATAGTATTAGTAAATTAGAAATTCAAAGGAGGAGGAGTCAAAACCACTTTGTGGCTCAGCTTTAGGAAACCCGTCCTTTGTAGTGCCTGCACATTGTGAGTTCCAACCTCTTGGATGCTGACTCATGGATCATAGGAGTGGTAGATGGAGGAGGAAAGGGAGAGAAGCAGAACAGAAACGTAACTGCACATGGCCCTCAAAGGAAGAGTAAAAATCGAAAGGCTTGCAGTAGATAGCTGACATCTCCTCCTACCAAAGAAAGGCACATCTTTGCCAGCAGGGCAGAACAGGAAAGGCATGCACAGCTGTAGGTTTCGGTCTTCACTACTTCCTGCTGCCTTCCAGGCGAGAAGGGGAGAGTTGCCAACCAGGCCATCGCTGAGAACAGAGAAAGACTAGAATGCAGGGAAAAATTCGGCTAGCACAGGAAGAGCTTGCTTTCCCTACATCAGAGGTTTGTGTTAGCACAGCTACCAGACTACCTGCTGTCCACCATTTGATGTGACTGGAATAATTTYAGTATAGACACTGCGTGAAATGGCTCACTACCTTTATCATTCAGAGACGTTCAATCTCCCTATGGAAGCATGAGCTCCTTGTCAAGATGGCATAGCAACCAGTATGAGTTTTTATGCATAACCTTTTCTTAGGAACTAGATTTGGTAGAAGGACAGAGGGAGATTAAGAAGTCTGAAGAGTGAGCTTTATGTTGAGGTCCCAAGAAGTTAGTTCTGAAGTGGGGCACTGAGTAGAGGAGATCGAGAGGAGTGACAACAGCATGAGTGCTGGCACCCCATCACACAGGTTTAGTGAAACTCTTGTCACAGGAAAACAGGAATCAGTGCCCTACACAAGTCACATCRTTTTCACAAAGGTGAAAGTTTTACAACTTAACTATGCCTGTAACTGTAGAAACAGCTTCTTTGGAAGATATGGACTCTTAAATGTGTTAAGGAATTAACTCAACTGATTAATTAAGCTAATAAATTTCCAAATGATTTTCAAGCAAAGGTAACTCATTTTGACTGATTTAGAAAAAAAAAAAAACCCAGGTGGCAGCATGCAAGGAAGCATATAGGTATTTTCAGCGCAATCCAAAGTAGTACTCCCTTGTACGTGAGCCAAAACACTTAACCAATAAACAAATTCAGTTACTTCCAAACCAGTCAGCTTTAAATTCAGGTCCCCTAAACCAATCTAGGACACATTTACCTCAAAATTGTTTTATTTCCTTATAGACTTGCTTCTTCCTGTTCTCATGTTAGCAATACTAGACATCAAAAAAAAAAAAAGTAACTAAGAGGAGCAAATAAACCACTGATGATTATCTGCCACACAATTACTATTGCATTACACGCATGCAGCTTCCTGCAGCCACAACTCCCTGGTCACGTAGAATAGGGTCCAGCAGCCTCCACACTGCTGACATGCGTCTCTTCAGCTCCCACTACAGTGCAGTACAGTTTTGTTATTGATGGTGTCTGGAATTTTGCTGCTTGTACAGAAATGTATTCGTGGGCTTGATGCATGCTTGGGGTGTCATGCCAGTCTTCACACCTTAGTTTTACCTTATTCCATAATTACTGCAAATTCATCTTAAAGATTCCCCTGAGAAGTCAGCTTGAATCTGACAAAGCCAATTTCTGCATGTCTTTATTTCCTATCTTCAATATAGATACCTTACTTTATAAAATCATATTTTATACTAAAAAAATCCTCAAAATGTCTCTTAAAGACCCCTTGAGAGTATTCTTCTTCAAGAGAAGTAAATGAAATGCACACCCAGTTACTTTCAATGCTTTTAACAGGTTATTAGCTCTGATCTGAATAAAGAAAGGGGTTTTCTCATTTTCTTTTCAGTTTATCTTATGAATAGATAAGCTTACTAACCACAGCACAAACAGGCACAAGGCTAAATTCTCTGCATCTCTACAATTACCTAGCGCAGTACTGCTTATGGATCACTCCATCCAAAAATGTACTCCAAATACACACTCAAAATTGAGTGTGTATCTCAAATACCTCTACACATATGGGGCCCATAGCATAGTGCTGATGATCTTCCTCCTCACAGTAACCCATGTAACGGTTGCAGAAGTTACCGCACTGACTTCCCCAATCCCTGCATAATATTTCACATGGTATTCCCCAGTCAAGTTCCCAGTCTTATTCCCCAGTACAGCAGCACACGTAAATACTGTATTTCTTTCTCTTAAAAAAAAAAAGAAGAAAAAAAAAAGTCCCCACTCACCAGCACAGTGGTGCAGATGGACCTGAGCTCAGACTCCACCTTCTCCCGATAGTCCTTGATAAGCTGCATCTTCTTGTCACTGGTGTCTGTCTTCTGCTCAATGCTAGAGATGACCCTCCAGGCAGAGCGCCGCCCCCCCACTACGTTCTTGTAGGCCACCGAGAGCAGGTTGCGCTCCTCGTTGGACAGCTCGGCACCTTGCTCAGTTACTGCCTTCATGCAGGTGGCCATATCATCGTAGCGCTCAGCTTGCTCAGCCAGCTTGGCTTTCTGGATCAACTCGGTCTTATCCATGGTGGCTGGCAGTGGGGCAAGAGCAGTATAGTAGCAAAAGCAGGAGAAGCTGGGGACGTCACACTATCAACACGAGAGTGCACCTCAAAACCTGCCAGAAAGAAGACAGTAACCATGACGCTAGGATAAAACACTACAGAACACGATCTTACGCCACCCCTCGCAATCCACCAAAAAACAAGGATCACAGTGAGCCTCACCTCCCCTTCCCCATCTCCAGGTGCTTCTTGTGGAGAGACGGACTGCAGCATCCTGCCCTTCCATGCAGGGCTAAGGGGAGAGGCACTCGTCTCAAGGGTCCACCCCTAGGGAAACCACGACCTAGAAACCCAACTGGGGAAGGCACGCTCAGTGCTAGCCAAGGGACAGCAGCCTGAGGACCAAGCGCTGGAAATAGCTATTTTTCCATCAGAACGGACTTTTTGTCCTCACCCTGCTTTTCCTCCTTGCCTAATGTGAACATATAAATACGCTGTCTAACAGGGACCTGGAGAAGGATACCTAGTTACCACCAAGCCTGGGGGTCCTTGCCCAAAGCCCTCCCCCCGTGTGCCACAAGGTCTGCAGGTGAGAGCTGAAGAACGGCGGATGCCAAAGCCGGGATACGCGGGAAAAAATAAGTAATAAAAGGAGCAAGACGAGCTCGTCCCTGGGGAGGCAAGGAAGGGGTTAAAAACCAACGGGCTGGCAGAGCGGGCCCGGGATCCGCCTCCTTCGGGCACCCGCGCTCCGCGGGGCTAGCGAGGCCAGGGGAGCTCGGAGCAGCCGGGGCGGGGCGGCCCGGGGGCCAGGCCGGCGGCCCAGGCCGCTTCGCCTCCTGGCGGCGGGGCGCGGCGGG
>JAYKAV010000527.1:3174-47857 GCA_035582835.1 Phoebastria nigripes | reverse complement strand
GCGGCCTTTCGCCGCCTGAGAGGGCAGCGGCCGCTCTTCCGCCTGCGGGTGGCCGCGCCCTCGGCCCGCCTCTCCCCTCAGCCGCCGGCGGGCGGGAGCTCCTGCAGGAGCGGGGCGGCGAGCCCGGCCCGGCCCGGCTGCCCCTGAGGTGGCTGGGGCGGGGCGGGCCGGGGCCGCAGCGGGGGTGGGAGGAGCGGGTATGGCCGGCAACGGCGGTTGGGCTCTTCCGGAGCGGCTGCGCTGGGACAAAGTCCGCCTTCCCGCGGCCGGGGAGGAGCGGGGCTCGGCGCGGCCTGTCGGCCCTGCCTGCCCGTGCCCCGGGGCGGGGTGGAGGCGGCAGGGATTTCACAGAGACTCTGCTCCTGACAGGGTTGGTTTGTTACCAATGGCAGGTTCTCAAAAGCCATTTTCAAGTGAGGGTGGCTGCGCCCTGCCCCTGGGACCGGGGTGACAGGAAAGTGTTCCTGAGGAGTTCATATTCCCGAGGCCCTGCGCAGGGGGAGGCAAGCTCACATAAGCAACAATCAATGTATTTACTTTTTTCCCCCCTCTCGATTTCTCCTGAGATATGATCAGGTCAGAGATGTGATGGACACAAACTGGAATTTTAGGTCCATGCTATGACATATGAATAGTAAAATGTTACCCATCCATGAGTGGATAAACACGAGGCACCTATTGCCGTATGTATGTCCAAAACGGTGGCTGAGTGGATGCATGATTTTATCTGCACTCATGCTGCCCGAGTCTCAGAGGATGTGGTAAGGACACGGTGGGTTTGTCCTGTTTGTCCCAGCACTCAGCATACAAAATCCAGGCGTGGGTCAAACGCATCTGGTCTGTCAGGGCTCAGGCTAGTTCAGGTTCACTGATGTCTTTGTGCAGTACCGAGTCTCTGCGTGAAGTGTTGAGATTTCTCACCTTTGGTTTCAGCATCACCAAATATAGTCACGCTGAGGAACTTCAGCATCCAGATGGGATGATGAATTCTCTGAATCAACCCCAGGATGTTAGTGTCTCAACTCGTAAAGCTCTTGATCTGTGTTTGGACTGGGACTGGGATTATGTATGTGGAAATTGGATCTATGCTGTGAACAAGCCACTCTCTTTGTCATTTGAGTTTGGGAAGCATTTATTTCCTTATAAAAAAGGACCAATTCATAATAGCCTTTTCAAAGTTAATGAAACTTTCAGAAAGCATTATGAAAATGTATTACTTTACCCCAGAAATTACTGTCTTGGGAACTTGCTACAGTTTTAGGTTGCCTTTTTAATCTTCCTTGTCAGTAGGATACTCTCTCATTTTCACCAAAGTCCCCAATGATTATCTTCATTTACACATGAGATAAAGACCAAAATTGACCAATTGTGCAACAAAACCTTTCTTGATTAACATCATGTCTCCATCAGAGATAAAACTAACCATTCCACCTATACGGCATGAGTGAGTGAGTTTTATTTGAGGAAGGACAGCTGACCTAATCAAGGCTACCTCCTTCACTGATTCCCCTCAAAAATGGGGAGGATATTAGAATTAGCCTCATACAATTTAGATGACATCTCTCTCCCGCCTACTGAGAGGTTGCATTAAGAAATGCAGAACCATCTTAAAAGTTGGGAAGTGCTGGGCTTAGCAAGTCAACACACATAGAGCTGTGAGATGGATCCAGACTTAACTGCATGTGTGATGTAGAGTCTGACACATATGTGCAGAGCAGCTGCGTGGCCTGTGTGTCTGGCTTCAGACCTACAGTGTGCTGCAGCTGGTTGCTTTTCAGGTTTGGGTCCTGTGGGCTTATGTGCCTTCAGACTGCACTGTGATATGGTTTTTAATCACATAGCCATAAGCTTGTTTCCCCAGAGGAACCCTATCGCTAAGTAGGAGTGATGTTCTTTAGGGAGCTTTTAAGAGAGGAGGCTCAAAGAATTTCTTGTGTTTAGTTTAGCAAAATAAAGGTTAAGAGGAGATTTGATGTTGTCTCGAAAGGAGACTAAACAACATGAATGTAGAATTGTTATTTAAATGGAAGACAAATGTGTATAAATTGGACATTAATGAATTTAGACTGTGAATGAGAAGATTTGGAATTTTCAGAGCAATGAGGCTGTGGAACAACTTCCCTGTGCTGAGGGCAGGAAGCCCATCCGCTTTGAAAGTGGAGCCTGGTCAATTTATAGAAGTGCTTATGTGAGGTAGTTGCCTGAGATAGCAGAAGAGTAAACTCCAGAAGCTTTCCAATTCTGTGTTTCTATATAATGTTTCTTCTATTGCTTATTGCGTGTATAATTTAATGTACAGTTTACTGCATAGCATTATCCTTCATTGAATAAAAGAAGTTAATTTCCTTTAGAGCATTTCAGGAGTGCTGTCATCCTACTAACCATTAATGACTTTACCCTTGTCACACCATTATGAAATGGTTGGCATTATCTTGTCTTATGTCCAGGAAAGGAGAAGTATCAACACTTCTGGATACCTACATGGAGAATATAAGACCTTAATTTCCAGAGTGGTAAATACTAAATCAAAGACCTTCATTTCCAGGGTGGTAAATGCTTTATGCTACTTGGCATGTACTGAAAGTCCACCTCCCACTGACTTCAGATGCACCTACTCACATTCAGCATCTTAGCAGCTAACACCACAAATTACTCAATTGGGGTGTGGGAGAAAAATGAGGAATAATGCAAATTCCTTAGACTTACATGTGAACTTTAGGACAGAGTTAGAATCCAGTTTTCTAGAGGCTCAGTTATTTGCCATAACGATAAGACTCTCCTTTCTGTTTCCCAGCAGAACCTGCCCCCTCCATCACATGCTTTTCATCTCTGTAGCAAATGAGGTAGAGATGGTACAGACAGCAGCTTCCTTCCCTACAGTCTGTACAATGGGTACGTGGCAGGTGAAGGTAGCATCTCACAAAATAGACACATAGCACAGTGAATTAAGGTAAACGCACAAACCAAGAACCCCAAAAAGCAGACTTCTGTCACGGGATTTACACAGGCTGCCACTGAACATCTGTATGACAGAGCTCTTTGGATCCGCAGCATACTCCTGTACTATCTGAAATAGCCCTGTCGTGGGTAGCGGTAGAAAAACTTACTCATTTTGTGTCCTGCCTTGAGTGGGATGGAGATTCTTTACAACTAGTCTCATGTCTGTTTGCTTAATGATGAGGGAATGTATTTCATGTTTCTGAAGGCCCTGTGTTCTGGCGGTTACAGGACTTTCCTCCTTTGCTCCCAAGCTACTTCCTGCCATCCTCTTTGCTTTATCATCTGCCCCCTAATTTACATTGCTATCCCATCTCCTCCCCTTCTGCATCCTGCCCTCTGCTCAGCTCCTGCCCATACGCTCCCCATCTTGTTCTCCGCGCTATCATTCTTTCTGTAGTTGTACCCTCTGCCCTTCTTTTCTTTTCCCAACTTCTAGTAAAACTTCTGGGCAGAGAAGAGGACTTGCTTAGGAGGACTGGACATTTAGCAGTCTTATGTGAGAGCTTGAGTCTTAAAGAAATTCTGCTAGCAAATTTTAAGATGTCAACTGAGCATACTAAAATTGAGTTTTCTCATTAGGTTTTCCATATTTGGGTAGTTGTCCATGAAACCAGCAAGAGACTTAACTTCCAGCTGGCCAACTTCCTGGTGAGTTTAAAGGTGCCACTCTGGTGGTTGTAGGTGTTGAAATTCTTCAATAAAATGGTAAAAAAGTTTGTTAGCCTGGGCAAAACTGGAGTTGCCTCTGATTTTCTCTGTGAGAAACAGCTAAACCGTTCTAGCTGAAACATGAAAAACATTCTACTTGTGTTCATACAGACTGATCTATATTTAAGCCTTTGGAGGGGAACTAAAACGATGGTCACAACTTTTCTAGATAAAGTAAGATATTACTTAGATTTGTTAATGTCACATTTGGTTTGGGGACTTGGGAATGAAGGGATAAGGAGAAGATCTTTTGTTACACTATTGTATTTTATGTTCATACTGTAAAGGTGCTAGAGGTTGGCATGAGTGCTCTTCTACTTACATTACAAATAAAAAGTCACCCACATAAGAGGCTAAAGCATCATCAGACTCCAGTAACACATAAATGCAAGCTAGTGGGATCAAGCTCTTTAAACGTTATTTAGCCTGATTCTGTATTATATCTGTATTGTGCTGTGAGGAAGGCCACAGGACTTCTTAAATTTTTGAAAATACTTGCATGGCTCGTTCATTACTGGGATAAACTAATCGATTCAGGGAGGACAAGCTTGTGAAGGAAGTTGTTGAGTGTGTAGCTAATGCTGGGTGCTGTTTCATGCAAACTGTTTTCTTCTGGTGGGAGAAGAGGAATCAAGGAATACTTGGGTTAGGAAGGCGACTGTCAGTGTGGGAGGGTGGTACCAAACCTCAGTTGTGCTGCTGAGTGCCGTTTGTCTGGTTTAACTTGCTGCAGCATAAGTGTATCTCCATGCTGGGAATAGTTTGGTCTTTGCTGGTGAAGGATGATATTGATGAATATTGATATCTGCTGCGGGGTAAATGCTGCTGTAGTCTGATACACTGAAGCAGCTACTGATCATGGTTGGTAGTAAAATCTCAGCCTTTGTCTGACACTTTTTCTTCCCTCCTACCACTACAGTAGTTGATGTTAAATTCCACTCCTCTTTCTGGGGGTGCAATATGTATCACCTAATTGCACGTAACAGTGTTTCTCTGCATCCTTTCCTTCTGTGGCATGTGGTACTGAAGAGTGGAAAAGGCTCTGGGGAGCAGAGTCAAACCTGTGTTATCTGGGTTGAGCTATCTCCCCGCCTCAGACAGCTTTCCTTTCCTCCTGTTGGCCTCTGAGGGAGGGAGGATGCTGGCTGAACAGAACCATTCCCTTCTTCGTACTATTAGCATAAAAAATACAGGTTTGTCAGTACTGGTACTAGGCAGGTCCAGTGAACCTCTTGTGAAGTGGCTCCAGAGCCCTGGGGCCTCACTGTGCAGTAACTGCCAAGAGAGGCTCGTGGAGGAGTTCCATGGGAGATTCCTCTCCAGCAGTACCATGCACTGGTCTAGTTGGACACAAAGCCTTTGCAGATCTCCCTTGGGCCTCTTTCTTGTTTTCCCTGGCTCTGTCCCAGCAATTGTGACTTGCAAGTGGGAGGACAGAGGAGCCAGCTGGAGCTAAATGGTATCCCTGAAAGTTGAGGTGTGTCTTTTTTATGGAAATGAAACAAATAGCCTTTTAATGGCTTTTGTTCAGTTAAATGCAACTTGCTCTGCCAAAACATGATAAAGGGCCCCCTTTTGCATGAACAAACTGGAATGGCAAAAGTCATGGAGATTGTCAAGTAAATTTTATCCTCCTGAAGTGTCTCCTATCAGGAGGCAACAGTGGGGCCCCTAGAATTAAGATAAATGCAGCTAATTTCCCTTTAATGGTGATTTGATTATTCTTTCATTACAAGTAACTAGTTCCCTTTTCTAATTATATGGCTTGCTTTTATCTAAGAAAAATTACCCAATTTATGGGAGTGGACCATTAAAATCGCTCATCCATGAACAGTTTATTGTGGTGCTATGAGATTGCTGGTTTCAGAAAATGTCTATATTGCAATAGATATGTATAGATTTTTGGCTCTTCTGCTGTTTTGCCAATGGTCATGACAAATGAGAAAACAGGTAGCGAGAATGGATGTGCAAGGCAAAAATAAAATGCAGAGTGCAGAGAGCATAAACCCTGCACTCACTTAGCATGTCTTTAAGGGAGTGAGAAGTATTGGAGGGGAAGGGGGCACTGGGGAACAAGACAGAGATGCGTAAAGGTGCACTGGTGCTTGGAAAGGATTCATCAGCTGGTTGTTTAGTAAATTTAGGGAGAGCTCTGTCTGCTATGCCTTTGAGCTCTGCACTTCTTGCTTTTTATCTCTATCTTCTTCTTCCCCTGCAGCTGCCAAATGAGCATGTTATCCAAACAGAAGGGAGATCAGTCAGCCAGATTTCACAACGGGGGCTGGAGAGGGGGCATTGGAGGTGTAGTTAGGAGCATGGTGAGGTTGTGAGAAAGCCTTGGGTCCCACAGGCAGGTCACTGCAGGCCACTCTGATTAGTTTGGTTATCTAAACTGGTGTAGCTGTGATGGGCTAGGGATGTCAGCAGGCAAAGTTGGTGCAGAGAGGCTATATCTCTTACTAGATCAACTAACAGTTGGAAAAATAGACAAGCATTTGATCTGAAAGCACCCAATGTAGTTCCTCTATATAAGTTAAACATACTTTTTTGTTCTATGCCATATAATATTAAGTCTGATGGATATTTGAAGATCAAGTGTTCGTCTGTATGGGAAAAATGACTGGTAAAGGAATTCTGAATAATTATACCTGTACACTGTAGGTAAGATGGGGTAATTCCCCAAGTGGAAACTCTGTTCTAGAAAGAAAGCCACTTTTATTCTGAGATACAGTCCCTGCTAAGGGAGCAATAACAACAAACTATGATTATCAGATTATTCCCAGTGTAGGCAAACCATAAGAATAAAGGGAGAGGACAGAAAAGACAGAGATGGGAAGAAGGTAGTCAAGTGGTTAACGAGAGATACCTGTGGGAAGATGTGATACAACTATCCTTTCTCATGTGAACTTTTTAGGCTAAAATAAACCTTGTAGTAAGCCTCAGAAGTTTGTTTAAAGGTAAGATATTTTGATATTTTTTCAAACTCAGTTTTGAAGAGTTCTTGCTCTTCCATCAGCTCAACGTGGCAGTAGGATGTTTATGTATTGAATTTTTCCTTACAATTTGTAATGACAAGGTTCTTGATTATGAGTTTAATTAGGACTCAGTACTGTCTTCCTTGTACAAAGATCAGAAGGACTATGAAAAGTGCATGTTAGATCTCTCGCTAGTTATGATTATGTACCTGGTACATCATTAATAGTGATTTATATATAGAATGAAATAATCCTTCAGTGGAAGAAGGGGATGGCATATGCACGTATATACATAAATACATAAATACATACACACATATATACATATTTTAGGCTGAAATGCTCTTTGACAAGCCAAGAACGGGACACTATACATGCATCTTTAGTAACTGAATTCAGTTTGGCAGTTAACATACTGCATCTTTGCTTTACTGAAATATTTTATCACCATTGTACTTATCTATCTGCCATCATTATAAGCAAGCTGCTTAATGATGGCCTCTGCTAATGCAAATTGTATCACTTAATTACTTGCATTTATGTTGTAGGAAGCCTCAGATATGCAGGATGAGCATCCATGGAGCTACAAGCAAGAAAAAAAAGCTTCAGAGTAGTGAAAGAGGTATCTAGGCAATGGGTTGCCTCCTACATTAGTGGGATGAGCTTACCAACGGGACGTTTTGCCTTCTGGAGAAACCTAAGTGACAGAGACATCCCCCTTTTCCCTCTTTTCATGTTCTGCTGCTAATGAGAGAGTAGAGCTTTCTGTTGAGGTAAAGAGCTACGCTTACAACATACAGCCCAAAAAAGAGCAAGGCAACACACTGCCATTTGCTGCGTTGGTAGGTAATGCCATTTCTGCAGTGGGAGATAGATACTTCTTAATAGAGAGATTCAAATGTGGACCTGATCCATGGATGAGTGCATGAGGAGTTTAGACTGAGGGTGCTAGATGTTCACAATGTTAAACAGTGATGCTGGGAGGAGTTTTCAGATCTAATTTCCATGTATTTGAACACTGGAGACTTTCAAATAGAACACACAGAAAAGCTGTAATTAAATCCCAGTATTTATTTCATTCTGCTTCTTTATGGGATTCCTCCCAGGGCAGCTAAATGGTTCCTGTTCTCAAATTATTCTTGTTTGTGTAACCTTCAGTAAAGTGTTTTTGAAAGGTTAGATTTTATTGTTATGTAGTTAGCATTGCTCCCCTTCTTAAGAACAAGCAATTCTATGAATTGATCTAATTTATGTAAGTTTAAATACCATGTTTCTATAAATCTTTGCCTGTGCTTAAAAGCTATGCATGGATCATTAAAATCATAAGATAATTAAGGGGAAAGCTTTAGTATAAAATGTTAAATATTAAAATGTTAAATGTATCAAATAATTCATAAATCTCTGTTTTTCTGGTGTCACAGATTACCACCTTTCTTAGCTATTTTATTCAAATGTTTTCCTGGAGAGATGGTGCCTTTAATTTCCTGGGTGCAATATTGGAGGAGTACTGGTTGGCCAGTTTGCTTTATTGTTCCTATGCCGCTGTTGTCAGAGCTGGGTAGGAAATGAATGTCCTGCTCTGTCAAACTCTTAAGGATTCAGACTTCTTACCCTGCAGAAGAAGGCTGCAGAACTTTTCTCATGAAAAAAGAAACCATATTTCTACAATATGAATGAAAGCACTCACTGGGTATGTGAGTTCTCTTTTCAAGTTCCCATTTTGCCATTTTTTAATTAACTGGGTTATTTTAAATGTAGAGTGATCTCTCCTGTCTTTTCCTTATCTCCAACACAAGAAACTTTTCAAAGTAGAAGTTTTATTGATCATTAATTTTCCAGCAGCGCCTCCTCATGTGTCAGCACATAACTGTGGACCTGGACCAGCTGTTGTTTCCTGGCTTCAGTCCAAAATTTCCCCTGAAAACAAATACATAAAATCTCCATCCTTCCCATACTATGGAATCAATGTGCATAATATTAAAGAAAAGTCTGGCTATATAATATGATGCAGAAAGCTAAGCTTTTGATATTAATTGTAAGTAGGTTTTCCTTCTTCGCATGCATAGTTTAAAAAACATGTTGTGGCTGTTATTGTGGCTGTTGTACTATCCCATACTGGAATTTGTATCAGAATCATAAAAAATGCTACATGAGAAGAGAACCTGGAAAGACATTTTCCTAGAACATATCAGAAGCAAACTTTCTATGAACAAACTAATAAAATTCATCCTTCTCAAGGCAACAGTCAACACCTCCTTCTTAAGAACCATCAAAATCTGTGATGCGCACATTTTTTCCCCAAATATGATATATTTTGTCCAGTGTGCCAAATGCATCAGATCTTGCTTCATGAAAGTCAGTTTCTGCCACCCTTCTCCATATATTCTCTCTCTCTTTTTTTTTTTTTAAAAATTCTTTTAAATAGGAAGTGGCCATCAGCTATATCTCTCAAGCCTGAAATTTCTGCTTGAAATGGTATTAGTGGGACATCACACAAAGCGCTGTGCTTCAGAGTTGGTATCATAATGGGCCGACTTTCTCTTTAGACCAGCACCCTGTTGTGTTGAGGTTTTTGAACTGTAAGATAGTTCTACCATTTCAAATAGCTCGTCTTGATTCCAGATATGTTTGTAAGAAAATGGTCCTTTGGTAAAGGTGATTGGATTTGAGATTCTTTAGAATTGGCAGGTAGTCATTACTGAGGGCAGGAAAATCTTAAATGAAAAAGGTTTTGTCCATAGGAGAGTATTGTAACTGATGCATTCTTGGCTAGGTAGCTGCCCAGATAAGATTTAGGCATGGCAGGGACATAGTCTATATAGTAGTGATGTGAAATAACAAAGACTTTATACAACGAGCAATCATTTGAGAAAWAATTAGTTTTCCAGCTTTATGATAATTTTACAGGGGAATCAAGAACCCCTTTTGGAGTCTTATGGAACAATTTAATTGAATAATTAAAACTACTTCATTGGATATTTAGTGAATATGTATTTATTCTTACAGAATCATACAATCATAGAATGGCTTGGGTTAGAAGGGATCTTTAAAGATCATCTAGTCCACCTCCCCTGCCATGGGCAGGGACATCTTTCACTAGATCAGGTTGCTCAGAGCCCCGTCCAACCTGACCTTGAACACTTCCAGGGATGGGGCATCCACAGCTTCTCTGGGCAACCTGTTCCAGTGTCTCACCACCCTCATCGTAAAGAATTTCTTCCTTATGTCCAATGTAAATCTACCCTCTTTCAGTTTAAAACCATTGCCCCTTGTCCTGTCACTACAGACCCTGGTAAAAAGTCCTTCTCCATCTTTCTTATAAGCCCCCTTTATAAATTGAAAGGCTGCAATAGGGTCTCCCTTATAGATTAATAGAAGGGTGTATCCTGGAAATGTCAAGTCTGTTTCCCAAGACTTTGTTAGGACACTCCACAGAAAGGCAGACATGGATTTCTGTCTTGTAGGTGTAATTCCAAGTTGCTGAATTTTTGAGCATAGCAGCCCTAGCGTCTCTTTGTAGCCTGTGGAAAGCATTTCCAGGGGACAATTCTTCCCATCCCACTGAGCCTCTGGAGGTATCTCTTTCCAGATCCTTAAGCAACTAAATAAGATGAAATAGGTTGAACATAAGCCAAAGTCTACAAATATGAGAGCAATTTGATGAATATTCATAATAGCTGAAGTTTACTCCTAATGGACCAATACAAAGACTATATACTAATTATGTGCAGGTTATGTTCACTCAGGAGGCACATAAGCAGTCATCAGGTCTGTACGTAGGGCTAAATTTCATACTGTTTAAAGTGTCATTTTTTAGGGGGCTGAATTCTCTAGATTTTCCCCTTTTATATCATACTTATATACTTTCATTCAAAGTCACGCATTTTTTCAGGTGGAGRGGAATATTCTGTATTGCTGATGCAATTGGTTTTATTGTTATTCTCAGCACACAGACGTTTAATTGGTTTGAATGAACAGTAGTTGCAGGGCCTGATAAGTAGGATGATTGTCATCAAGAGTCATTTAGTGCTTTGCTTTCACAGAGCACAAACTCCCTTTGATTCACATTAAAAGGATAAGGCCAGATTTTTGTCTGGTGTAAATCAGAGAAAAATGCTGCCTGTTGTGAATGTGTGTCTTTTGTATTTAATTAATTGCTTGAAGATTTTTCTTGTAAGCCTGTTGTAGGATTTGTACAATCTCATTTAGTCCATCCTTGCTTCTGAAATTCTTCTATTATACCTCTGTGGACACTTTCTGTTTCTCATATATCTTTGTGATGGGAGACTTGGAACTGAACACTGCTTGCAAGGTGAGACTGTATAGATTTAGACAGTGGTTTAATGCTTTTAGAACTTTTCTCAGTCCAGTGCTTCCTCATATTCGGTCAGCTTTTTAGAGTGATGCTGAACATTGTACAAATGTTCTTATTTTGCTTACCACATCAATACTTAAATGATTTCTTCCAAGACTGTACTTGATAACATGGAGTTTCCTCTGTTTTGTGTTGTCCATTCAACCAGCATTTGTTAGCTCTGTATGCAGTTTTTTCACAACCTTATCTCAGGCTTCTGTTTTGACTGTCAAATAACATTGTGTCACTTGTAAACTTGCCCTGCTCACACTCTTTTCCAGATCATTAGTCAAGACATTGAGCAGTAGCCTGCATCTTTAGGCACTGCAGTTAATCTTTGGCCTGAGTGAAAAGTAAAACCTGTATTCCCACTTTTTTGCCTACATCAGTGACAATGACAGAACTTGATGCAGCTGAGAAGGCGGCTAAAATAATCTTCTTGTCCCTGTAGACTTCAGCATTGGTTGAAGTTTGAACCAGTTTGGATAAAAAATTATGCTGTGAGCAGCTGTGATGGCATCAGACACTCAGGGTGGTTCCAAGAAACCTGTAGGAGTTGCAGGAGTGGAGCCCATGGATGAGTGATTCCTATGGTGTACAGAGCCATGCACTTGTTATCTGGACTCTAACCACCCCAGACTGCCACCGGTCGGCAGCTGACTGCTTGGATCGAGGTGAAGTGTGGGCTAAGGTAATGGGTGCATATACAATATGCATAAGCCTGGCTGGTGCACTGGAGATTGTACACGGCAGAGTCGATTGCACTGGGATCAGTGTAAGGCTCTCTGTACTTTTTTTCTCTTTCTTCCATCAGTCTTTCTAGTCATTACCAGAAAGGGGTATTTCTGCACATAGCTTGTCATCACTGTGGCTCATTCAACAAGCATGGGTAGTATGGAAGTCCACAATCCCTGGAAACTCTGCTCTCTTTGCTATGTTATATTCCCAGAGCTTCAACATAGGATGACTAAGTCATGGCATCTTTTACATTCCCAAATGATTGCCTGGCTCCTAGTCAGCTATGGGCTTTCCGCTCTTCTCATGCTGCTGAAATATTGATGCTGCTTCATTGCAAAAGAGCTACTTAATGCCCATGTTTAAGTACAAGAGCCCGATGTGAGACATTCCCTTCATCTCATCCCTCAGATGCACGCAGGCAGCTTGTGGAGGGAATGGGTTGGGGAGTGGGGGGAGAGAATGTGTAAGCAGATGGGGAAAAATGGGATCAGATATCAAAACACCAGAATGGGAGTCCCAGCTGAGAAATCTGAACAAAAAGAAGTGTTTCATTAGTTGGAAAGAGATAGTTATGTCTAGTCCAATTTGGCAAGGAAGATCCACTTACTTTTCAACATTTCGCTAAGGCAGCTTCTGAGGGAGTTGTTCCTGCAGGCCTGTCTCCCCTTTCAGGTTTGTCTTTAATTATGAACATCAGAAGTATGCTGGGGGTGCCTTTGGGAAGGCAGTACGAGGGATGCTGGAAGGCTCTGTGCTTGTTCACTGAAGCACGAGAGCAAATTCTGTGCACGTTTCAAGGCAGGAGCATGCCTGGTTGGCTGCGTCTGCCTCAAATGCTGCAATCCTACCTTACAATTCACTCATACTGCTTGCACAAGAGTAGCCTAAACCTTCTGTATGCTAGCCCCTTTGCAGCTCCCTCCTTCCCTCCATCCACCAAAGCAGCCTCAGCACCTCTTGAGCCTGAATTTGTTGTTGTTCAAATCAAAAAGCCCAGTGTCTTGGAGCATCCAAGCGAGATCCCAGTAGGACTTCCGGTGCTAGCACATTCACTTTATTACTGGTGAAAATGACTCTYCTTATACCTCTTGGCATCACACTTTGGTTTCTCAGCCCTGCATCACATTAGCAAGGGGTTGTCAGACTGTGCGTAGCTAGAAATAGCGGGTGCTCCTATTT
Source organism: Phoebastria nigripes (assembly GCA_035582835.1). Lineage (NCBI taxonomy): Eukaryota > Metazoa > Chordata > Aves > Procellariiformes > Diomedeidae > Phoebastria > Phoebastria nigripes. The sequence continues at coordinate 34,903 of JAYKAV010000527.1, read as the reverse complement.
AGAAACCCAAATTATGGGTTTCTAAGCTTATAGCAGAAATCCTGCTGTTAATCCCTAGATATGTGACTTTATACTCCATGATCTTCAGTTTTACCCTGCCTATTTTACTCTTAGCCCACCTGTATAATACTCTGATCTTCCTCTGCACTGACACAGCCTTTGAATCTTGTGATATGCTCTAGTTTCATTAGCATGTTTTCATTTTCTTGTGCCAAGGTCGTTAATGAAAGTATTAAATAAGATCAGTTCCAAGGTCCCAAGCTTGAAGAAGCCTTAATTGGTTGTGCAGGGTACATTTTGTAGATAAACAAAGGACACAGCACAGATCCTCATGGGAGCAAATCAGCCTAATCCTGGTGACTTCTCTAGAGTTATTCTGGTTATTCAGAGGATGCTGCTTCATTTCAGTCTTTTGTCCTGCACACTGATATCAAAACAGTCCCTTGTCCTATGGCCTGAGTAGCTTTATAAGGACAATGAAATATGATTTGGAAGAAGCATGGTTGGATGGAGAACACTGATGTTGAGGTGGAGGCAGGACAGAAATACTAATGTCTTACTGCTGAGTGCATTTTGCAGCAACTTTGTAAGAAAAAAAAGCGAGAGGGTCTTGTGCAGATGTGGGAAGAGGCGATGGATACATGAGCCGAATGCCCTGAATAGCCAGATAAGGAGGCTCACAGAAACGCTGCACGTTCTCGGGGGCATAGAGTCAGAAATGCATTGTGCTCCTGCCGTGATTCAAACAGCCACTTGTGAAAAAGAGATATGTCTTTGTATAAAGCATTAGTCAAGCTTATTGCATGTCTTCTTGTGTATGGAATACTATTACCATGATTCATGTGTACCTTTTACCTTATTTTACACACAGAATTAATCACACTTCCTGTGGAATGGGAAGATATTTTCAATGATTTTTTTAATAAATAGCAAGGAGTACATAGAGCTAAACATTGAGCAAAAAAACATTATTAAGCATCTGAAAAGCAGTTAGGAGTATTAAAATCCATTGTCTCCAGGAGGGTTATTTGCCCCTCCGTGATCCCGGAGAGCTGTTGTGCTGTAGCGTGTCAGCCCTTTTCCTGCCCTCTTCTGTCTCTCTTCTCTATTATACTGAAGCTCTAGGGAAACACAAAGGAGAAGAGCAAGAAGTTACTTTCCAACTTWCAGGCATTAACCTAGTGCAGATGTCCTTTTGCCTTTTCCTCAGGTTTGGGTCTTCATTCTCACAGACTCTTTCCAGACCTAAACAAATCTGAAGTTACAAGGATTTCATCTTCCCAAATTTTTGCTGGTCCCCTGGGCATGTTGTATAAAGACAGTGCTTTTCTGGTAACTCAAGGAGAAATTTATTAAACACGGCATGGATTTTTAGATATCCAGGGAAGGAACAGAAGAGTAGAAGGCTAGTAACTGGAGAGAGGCTTCAGGGTGTGTGTGTGTCTCTGTTGGGAGGGTTGATGGCTGCTTTCGGTATGGGGTAGCAAAGTGCATGAGAGGCAACTTAGTAAGTGGGCACCTTTAGGGCTGTCCTCACTTTGAAGGATGTCACTGTCAAGCGTGTTGCCAGCAAGCAAATTCAGATTTTTTTTTAATGAGGGTAAGGACAGAGGAGGRAAAATACATCCTATTCCTCCAGAATACTGGCCCCAGACTAGACACAAGCACACTCCCTCCCAGTATGAGCTGTGTTGATGCACAGTCTCCATGCTAAGGGAGAGCACTACTTTTGGCATAAGTTCATTTAATTACAGCAGGTCAGCATGAAGTACACTGCAAAATGACAGGAAAGCTGCAGAGAATTCCCTATAGCAAGTCAGAATTGCTTTCCTTTGGCAAGTGTCTGCGTAGCCTGAGCTCAGCAATTTCCCTCATAATAATAATTTATGCTGGCTCAAAGCTGAGGGCATCACTTAAACTGTAAGCCAGCAACATGTCTCTAGAAGTTTTTTCCCCCATGTTCAGTAAGCACTGTTAGAATAAAAGAACTTTTCCTTCCAACTGATGTGGTTTTCCTTTAGCTGTGGATTAGCTGTGGATTTCTTTGACTGATGTAATGCCCTATCATCTGGGCAATCAGCTCAGTGGAGGAGGACGAAACAAGCTTTATCAATGATCTGGACGAGGGGATCGAGTGCACCCTCAGCAAGTTTGCAGACGACACCAAGCTGGGTGGGAGTGTTGATCTCCTCGAGGGTGGGAAGGCTCTGCAGAGGGATCTGGACAGGCTGGATCCATGGGCCGAGGCCAATTGTATGAGGTTCAACAAGGCCAAGTGCTGGGTCCTGCACTTGGGTCACAACAACCCCATGCAACGCTACAGGCTTGGGGGAAGAGTGGCTGGAAAGCTGCCAGGCGGGAAAGGACCTGGGCGGTGATGGTCAGCAGCCGGCTGAATATGAGCCAGAAGTGTGCCCAGGTGGCCAAGAAGGCCAACGGCATCTTGGCCTGTATTAGAAATAGTGTGGCCAGCAGGAGTAGGGAAGTGATTGCTCCCCTGTACTTGGCACTGGTGAGGCCGCACCTCGAATACTGTGTTCAGTTTTGGGCCCCTCACTACAAGAAGGACATTGAGTTGCTGGAGCGTGTCCAGAGGAGGGCAACGAAGCTGGTGAAGGGTCTAGAGCACAAGTCCTATGAGGAGCGGCTGAGGGAACTGGGACTGTTTAGCCTGGAGAAGAGGAGGCTGAGGGGAGACCTTATCGCTCTCTACAACTACCTGAAAGAAGGTTGTAGCGAGGTGGGTGTTGGTCTCTTCTCCTAAGTAACAAGTGATAGGACAAGAGGAAATGGCCTCAAGTTGCACCAGGGGAGGTTTAGAGTGGATATTAGGAAAAATTTCTTCATGGAAAGGGTTGTCAAGCATTGGAAGAGGCTGCCCAGGGAAGTGGTTGAGTCACCATCCCTGGAGTTATTGAAAAGACGTGTAGACGTGGTGCTTAGTGACATGGTTTAGTGGTGGACTTGGCAGTGCTAGGTTTATGGTTGAACTCGATGATCTTAAGGGTCTTTTCCAACCTACATGATTTTGTGATTCTATGATTCTATGATGGATGTGGAAGGGCATTGTGGGGGGATGCAGCAGATTTCTTGTTTGCAATGTTGTTTGTTTTGGAGAGAGGTATTTTTATCGTCTCTGAATGTGTGCGGTGTAATGTATCATCTGATATCCTTTGGAATGGTCCCTTCCCCAGTCTATGAGGTAAAGCAATGCTCCAACTGGGATTCAGAGAGAACTGGAGCAGTCAGGTCTTCAGTAATAATGTGCAGTAGTAGGCCATGTTACCTTTTCTTGATGCCCTGGTACCATTCTTGTAGCCTAGCTCTATTTCCTTTATTTATCACAGTGGGGGTCCTACCTAGTGTTGTATCCCTCATCTGCTTTTTTCCTGCACTAAGCACTTGCTAGTGATGTGGCCAAGAGGCAGTCTTCTCAAAAGGTCATCAGCTCCAGACTTCAGTACGGGACTGTGGTGGTAAATCAACTTGCCACCAGCTAGAATACTGAAGACCAGCACTGGGCTGTTTGCCAGGGCGCAAGAAGGCAGGTAATGGCTGCAGCAAAAAATGGGTAGCTGGCAAAATAAGTTGGGATGTCATCAGAAGAATGTGGGATGTTTTCAGAAGAAGGATGCACCTACTGTTATTCTGAAAGGGTTAGACTCCTCCAACAGCTTACTGAATCTGCCTCCAAACTGGGTTTAAATCTTTGCCAGTTTGCAATAAGTGACATTATTTGTAGGAGCAAGCCTAATTAACACTAGTTTACAAGCTCTCCTACAAGGATCCTAGGTGAAGGCAAGGATGACAACCTTCCTTCAATGGCATTGATCTCTGTCTTGGTTCAGAAGGCCAAAAGGAAGGAGGTGGAAAAGCTGGTGCCTCCTTGGCTTGAGCCACATCTCAATGTGCAGTATTGCCCTTTTTCATTCCTGTATTAGTGTTTAAGCTGTAGTACTAGACTGTTGTACTAGTCCTCAGGCTTAAGCAGCTCTCTGAGTGCTTTGGAGAAGGAATTGCAATTCCGAGCTGGACACAGTTATTATTGTTTATTGTGTATTGAGTGTTCATCTCAATGCTATAAAACTCAGAGCAAGTTTGTGAAAAGCACTGTACATAATTCCTATCCCTCTGACATCCATCCAGCTGGAGTTAGGCATGGAAAGGGGAAGACAAAAAGCCCTCTCCTGGCTCATCCCTTACTGTAGAAGATCACTTTTGTTCCATTTCCCCACATTCTTTGCATTCTTTCGCAGTTGGGGCTGGGTCTGGAGGGAGAACCAGCCAGACCATGAGCCTCCTGCGAAGTCACAGGCCTGAGGCACAGGGATGAACCTCAGCAAATGTTCACGTGCAGGAGAAGGGGGAGTGTGCTTTGTGGAGCATCTTGCTCTTTCCACTGAAGGATTAGGGATCTGTGTCTGCAAAGGAGAGGGAGCACTGGGGACAAATATCTTCTGTTCAAATCTATTCCCTTTCAATGATGCAGAGAGGAAAGGTTCCCTCTCCCTTGTGAAAAAGGCAGGACCAGTGGTAGATATGGTCCCTGAACTCAGGACATCATATTATCTACCTTCCCATGTGAATTTTACCATTTGTGTTCCCTCAAATCTGGGCAGAAGCTTCCTAGCACACTTCCAGGAGGATGTGACACACATTTTAAGGTACACTACAGGCAGTATGCCTTGTATGTACAGTAATGGGCTCACTCCCATTTCGGTTGCAAGCTTTCACTGCTAAATATTTGGGAGTAGCTTAGTTCCTATGGTAATGCAGGTATACATCTGCCAGGATGGATCTGCTCTGAATGATGTTTGCTTTCTCCAGGCATTTGTCCTTTGAAGCATTTGTCCAAAGGAAACACTTCCTTTGTAATGCCCAGCAAAGGACAGCTTGAGAAACCACAGCAACCTGCTCCAAGCCAGCTTCTGAGCTGAAAGGAGGAATATGGACAAAACACTGCATCCCACCATTGGGGAAAATAAAGCTGGGAATGTTGCTTTTTTCCTGCTCAGAGAAAGCAAAGGGAAACAGAAGCCTCGCAGCCTTTTGTATCAACCTAATTGAATAGAAAAATGAAGGACATCAAGTAATCTGAAATCTAATCTCTGTCAAAGCATTTCAAGGATGTGCATCATGCCTGTTAAAGGCATTATAATCCTGGTAACAGAACTTGCACGCTAATTTGCGCTTCCCTTGCCATGAAGTACCCTAGTGATTTCCCTTCTGTCCTCATTCTGCATCGTGAGGGAGGCTGAGCCCACGTTAAAACTCACAGTCTGGTGGTGAAAGTGTGCCTGCCTCGTGCAGATGTGTCAGCTGTTAAGAGACTATAAGCAGTTTAAAGGCAATAATGTGAGGTGGAGTCATGTGTGTTTTCAAGCATTGCTGTGCAACAGGCGGTGATGCCCTGCCCATAGTATCTTTGGGAAGCTCCTATCACTTTGTCATCATGACTGTACTTGGCACATCAGAGTGAGTATCCCTGTAGGTATGCGATTACTGCTGTATTTGTTTATTTAGTCCCTTTCATGCCTCCATCTCAGCCCTTTCCAGAGTTACAGAAGCTGGAGTGGACATTAGGATCTTTCTAATGAAGAAGTGTTTGAAGCATAATACAGCGCTTCATTTGTGCACACAGGAAAGCTTTGCTCACCCTGAGTAGCTGCAGAAACAGGAGGCTGTTGGACACAGCCCCTGCTCTCATCGTCTTCCACTGCCTAGATGTCACTTATGTGCTGCTAATAACCTCCGGCCCAAAGAAGTATCACATTTGTCTCATAGAGTTTTTCAAGCTTTGTCTGATTCATGGAATAGATTTAACCTCTGCTTCAAGCACAGCTTGAGAGCTTATTAAAACTGAACGTTAAACATCAAAGTTATATTCCAACACTTCAGTTTCTTTCCTTTTGCACTTAATGCAGCATCTTGCTTTTGTTTAAAGTCTGCTTCCTTGCCTGTTTTTTTGGTGTATGCCCACACAATATTTAAATGATTGAGATTGCTGTGTGACAGATATTTAAAATATTTAAATTGCAAGCCAAGGGCTGCTTTATAACTCATCATTTTAGCTGAAATCCTTAGGAACCCTGAAGCACTGGTTGAGCCTTAGGCCTGAAACACTGCTCAGCTCCTTTTCAAGTTTCAGAAGTTCAGCTTTCACCCACAGATCTAAAGTTCCTAAATGTTACAACTGCCTCGGTTTATGAAAAAAATGGAGATTGTGTTAACAGATGTCATGCAGTTTAGTCTTTTAATTCCTTGCTAAATACCTCAAAAGCATCATTAAAAGCTGTGGGAGCTGGGCACTTACTCAGGTGCGCTGGCTGATGGACTCTAACGCCAGGAGGGAAAGCCAAGCTAAGACAAGCCAAGCCACAAGTGAAGCACATTTCACCCTCCAGATCCTTTTAGCAGGTCCTTTCCTAGGGCACAACTTGTTGTTTACAACAAAGGAAATATTACAACTAAAATACAGTCCCCAGGGGGCACTTCCCTGTCTCCGTTAACCGGAGGAAATAAGACACACCTTCCATGTGACCTGAGAAACTGCTTTCTAACGTGCCACACAGACCTGAGGTAGGCAGAGATGCCAAAACCATCCCTAGGCTGCTGCTCTATCTTGTAAAAAGCTGCAGCATTTGTTAACRCGTGTGAGCTCCCGGACACTGAGATGTAAAAAAGCAATGCAATGTTTTGAAGATCCCACCAGGCCCCTTGTCTGATCCAAAGGTCACATATTGTTATGACGTGTCTTGAAATAAGAAAAGCAATCCTTCTTCTTGATGTGTTGAAAGTGTCGCTGCACGCTGATATGGATACGCTGCCCTATTTATAATGTGGATCGTTTCCCACCAGTTGCAAACTAGAGATGCTGCACGAGCCCTTAAAGCACTTTGGCTTCGGTGGCAGCTGGAGCTGATATCATCTTCTGAGGGGTTCTCAGAAGTTTGCAGGAGCAGTTTTGAATGGGACAGCAGGTCTCTCTGTTCCTCTGGATTATAAATTGTGTCCTTAGGTTGGTCTCCATATTCAGAGTTGTGTTACTGAAAAGGTCAATATTTTATCAATGTAACGGTCTGCATCTCAATTTTGAGGCCAACGAGTATTTCAGAAGTGCTGAGCATCCATGATTCCTGGGCTTCTGGCAGCTCAGTTCTGGGTTTCAATTTATGTATTTAACTATGATATTCATCCTGCATTTGTTATACAAGCCATGAAATATTTTTTAATAAAGCTCTTTTGTTAACAGTAGGTCAAGTTAAGTTGCAGTGCTTTTTACACCAAATATTTTATTCAGAACTTGCTTTTGATAAATGTTAAACAATTTGAAGGAAGGAAACATTTTCCATCCCTTCCAAGATCATTGCCACACTGTCAGGCTTCTGAGTAGACTACAGGGGAATCCTACACCTTGACTTCTGGAGGCTGCTGGATCCCACTGCCTGCAGCAAGGCTCTGAGTGAGATGCTCAGGCCAGGCCAGGCCACAGCAGCAGAACCCTCACCTAAAGAAAACATCAAAAATATACCAGTTAAAATACTCTTGCAGAATGGTGCCTGGCTCTAATCAGCAGAGGTGAGCAAAACAACAGGAAAAACTGGGAAAAGCCTGAGAAGGATTCTCCAAAGGTGGTGGTTTGAAATCTGCCCTTATATAACTGGTTGAAGTCACCAAATATGAACTAGGTCCAGCAAACTCATTCAATTTCTTATTCTATAAATAGTTTCCTCTCTCCAGCGGCATGAGTTTAGGGCTTAATAGTGGTTTGGCAGTTTCCAGGGAAAAACCTGAACCGTCTGCCAGTTCGCTGCGAGGGAGGAGCAGAGGGATGGCGAAACACCCGCGACTCATTCCCACTGGAGCCTACTGACTTAAGGTTTGAACTTAACCCCTTTGTGGGATTCAGTATGTCCGATTATTCGGAAAACATACGAAAGCCTAAACCTCAGGGGAAGCTGCCTTCCCCAGCGCCCTGCCTGCCAGCCTCACTCAGCGCTGGAGCCTCTGCCGCTCTCCCCGCAGGGCTTCAGCACCTCGGCAGGAGATCCCTGCGGTTTTATGCACGCCAATTTCTGCATAGTTTTTCAAACAGGGGAAAAGCACCCAAAATGTTTCTGGGTTTTTTTTGTGATTATCCCTTATGACTTGCTTTCCCAGCTCAGTTCTGTGTTGCTAACTGGAAATGCAGAGTTAAAGGAGGCAGTACTGGAGTTACTAAAGAAGCCAGGCAGGAAAGAGAAAACAATGGCTTGGATAAAAATCATTCCCCTGGACAGAAACGGATAACCAGGCAGAGAGGGATGAAGAGGGATCCCTGAGCTCCAGCCCCTGGCTAGGAGGCTGCTTTGGGAAGGCAAGCTGAACTGCGAGCATAGGAGCCCCGCAGCAAGGGAGGGAGCTGGCGGCTGCTGGAGTGTGTCRGCGGGAAACTGGAGATGGAGGGAGCTGGCTGTGAGTGATGCCGGCTGCTCCTGCGCCTCCTGAGGATGAGCAAATGGGACTTACCTGGGCTGGGAACAGAGAGGATACATGTAGGTAAGGGAATATGCTGGGAGAAGTATGTGCATGCCTGGGAGGTTATACCTTGGCCATGTGTCCCTTTGATTTTTGGTGGGGATGAATTAAAAAGGTTTCTTGTGGGGAAGATGCAGATTCATAGCAATCGACTGGCAGAAAGCAAACCTTTTTCTGGGAGAGCTGAAGTAGCTGTAGTTGATCACAGCTTAGTGTGAGCTTTGGCAAACCTCCCCCCAGGAGAGGAGGGACACGAGCCCCTCTGCTCACTGAGCATCCCTGCTGAGACTCCAGGAGGGAGGACAGTGTATGTGGCCCAGCAGTCACAACAGGACCAAATTCTCATTTACTGCTTACTGCTGTTAGTCTTCAGTTCAAAAATCATACAAACACATCAGAGTCATCCCTGCCTCTGCTGTGGATCCTTGGCTCAGAGGAGGCCCTGGAGGGAGGTCCTTGGAGGGCAGTGGACAGGCTCAAGTTGCAGACCTGCTTCATGTCACTGACACAACTGCGGGTGCAAAGCAAGTACACCAAGGGGTCTGTGCCCTGGCCTGACCCCAAAGCACCTCGGTGCACAGCGTGTGCTCTCCTACGCAACAGGGAGAGCCTGCAGGGCTGATGCTCCTTCCCACTGCCATCGTAGGTGCAGCTAGCCCTTTCCTTTCAGGAATGTAGCTCGCTCAAACAAGAAGGGGAGGAATATCCTCTCCAGGAGACACCTGAGAGGATCAAATGAGCAGAAAGAAACCTCTCAAGATTCTCCTTATGGGAATTTTTCGTGGGTGCCCCCTGCCATGGCAGGAGTGGGATTTGCCCTCCAGTAAGTCACAATGCCAACATTCATCTCCCACGGTTCTGTCTGGGTTTGCCTGTGTCCTCATGTACTAACATGGCCCAGGTGATCTCCACAACATGCCAGTTGTCCTGGCTCTTCTTCTTCCTGGTTCCAAAAGTGTTTTGCTGTTTAGTTTCAGTCCTCCTGTGCTTTTGCCCTAGGATCTCACCTCCCCTTAATAGTGTTTTCTACTCCAGGGCAGGGCATTGTCATGGTCTTCTAGTGTTCAGGTCTCCGTCCATGTTGTGGGGCACCTGTGGAAACGGGATTCACTGGCTTCTCAGCTGGCCCAGGTTTTGCCTGTTGCCCCTTGCCCGCCATGGATGCTCTGTGTGACCCATGTGCTGCGTAAGGCTGGGCAGGGAGAAAAGGTCTTCTCCAAAGACAGCGTCCTGCATTGCTGTGGTGCAGTCCTTGGCCAGGCATTTCTACCTTGCACAGAAAGTGGAAGCCGAGTTCTTAAGTATCTTAAGAGTGAGGTGTTTTCCATTCATAAAACTTTCTGCAATCTTTCACCATTTGCCTTTTCTCATTTTCATTCATTGTGCAGAGAACATTTTTTTTCTTTTAGGAAGATAAGAAGGATGTATGTTGTTAATTAACAAATGTATTAAATATGTCATCAAGCAAAGTGTTTTAACAGGCACTCCTGGTTTCATGGACTATTTAGTTACGATAGCTTAGGTGAAAAGTGTTGCTTGAGAGTAAACGTGATATTCTTATGCCAAGACAAAATGTCTCTCAGCCCAAGTCATTACATTTACTTGGCCGTGACCCTGCTCAGAAGAGTAGTGAAACTAGTTCATAAATTGCCTTTTATATCAGCGGCCTGATGAAAGACCAGAGTCTGCAGACTTTAAAGATTGTGCATGGCACTATTTTGCAGAAGTTGTGCTGTTAATATTAACATCCTGGCCAAATTTTTATGCAAATAATTAAAAGTTGCCATACGGACTGTCCCCTGCATGTGGAATGAAACCTGATCCTACCAAAGGCAGTGCTGAACTTCACAAACTTTTGGTGTTAGATCCTCATTTGGGGTAAATTGCGTTTATTACATTGACTTCATTGTACCTGTTTTGATATGTCTATATGGAAGTTAATGGTGGTTTGGGCTGTGTTTAGAAATTTACATATGACTTAACATTGTGCTATTTACATATAGAATCATCATAGAATCATAGAATAGTTTGGGTTGGAAGGGACCTTTAAAAGGCATCTAGTCCAACCCCCCTGCCATGGGCAGGGACATCTTCAACTAGATCAGGTTGCTCAGAGCCCCGTCCAACCTGACCTTGGATGTTTCCAGGGATGGGACATCTACCACCTCTCTGGGCAACCTGTTCCAGTGTTTCACCACCCTCAGCATAAAAAATTTCTTCCTTATAGCTAGTCTGAATCTACCCTCTTTTAGTTTAAAACCATTCCCCCTTGTCCTGTTGCAACAGGCCCTGCTAAAAAGTTTGTCCCCATCTTTCTYATAAGCCCCCTTTAAGTACTGATAGGCTGCAATAAGGTCTCCCCAAAGCCTTCTCTTCTCCAGGATGAACAATCCAACTCCTATGAAGCCTTTCTTCATAGGAGAGGCGTTCCATCCCCCGATCATTTTCGTGGCCCTCCTCTGGACCCACTCCAACAGGTCCATGTCTTTCCTGTGCTGAGGGCTCCAGAGCTGGACGCAGTACTGCAGGTGGGGTCTCACCAGAGCAGAGTAGAGGGCCAGAATCACCTCCCTCAACCTGCTGGCCACGCTTCTTTTGATGCAGCCCAGGGTACGATTGGCCTTCTGGGCTGCGAGCGCACATTGCCAGCTCATGTCCAGCTTTTCATCCACCCGTACCCCCCAAGTCCTTCTCAGCAGGGCTGCTCTCAATCCCTTCATCCCCCAGCCTGTATTGATCCCAGGGGTTGCCCCGACCCAGGTGCAGGACCTTGCCCTTGGCCTTGTTGAACCTCATGAGGTTCACAGGGGCCCACTTCTGCAGCTTGTCCAGGTCCCTCTGGATGGCATCCYGTCCCTCAGGTGTGTCAACCACACCACTCAGCTTGGTGTCATCTGCAAACTTGCTGAGACTGCACTTGATCCCACCATCTATGTCATTGATGAAAGATATTAAACAGTACAGGTCCCAATACGGACCCCTGCGGGACACCACTCGTCACCGACCTCCCTCTGGACATTGAGCTGTTGACCACTACCCTGTGGATGCGACCGTCTAACCAATTCCTCACCCACCGGACAGTCCACCCACTAAATCCATACCTCTCCAGTTTAGAGAGAAAGATGTTGTGGGGGACCATGTGAAAGGCCTTACAGAAGTCCAGATAGAYGACATCTGTAGCCCTTCCCATGTCCACTGATGTAGTCACTCCATTGTAGAAGGCCACTAGGTTGGTCAGGCAGGACTTGCCCTTGGTGAAGCCATGCTGGCTGTCTCAAATCACCTCCCTGTCCTCCATGTGCCTTAGCATAGCTAAGAGTACAGTATATAGGGATACAGTATGCTCTTTGTAGTCTGATAAATTGCCAGTGAGCTTGTAGGTCTGATGCAATGTACCTGTGATCAGGGACAGCTGAATCAGGGATTGAAAATGAGCTGTCAGAGAAGATGTCATGAAACCAGGCTCAGCCTACAGTGCCAGCTCGTCTAACCTTTGGCTGCAGGGGGAAAAGGCAGGGACACGTTCCCTCTTCTMCCGTGGTTTAGTATCTAAAATGACTGCATTAGTGCCTGAAAAAATGAGAAATTAAAAGCAATCTGTTATCCTCCATAAATCAAAAGGTATTTTGGGAGGATTACAGTCCTACAGAATAAGTGGCTTGACATCAAATAATTTTGTTGGAAGTTGTGAAGTGAAAAGGGGAGAAAGGAAATTTCTGTTCTTTCTTCTTTACCAAAAATTGTTGTCCTCCTTCTTGGCCATACAGAGAGGATAATTCAGACACAATGGGATTGTTCCCCTCTCACACGCAGCAGCACAAATCAATAACTACCAGAGTCAGGACTCATGTGCGTGGGAAGTCAGACCACTGTAATTATAGATATATTGCTGCAGTTATGCCGTATAATCTCCCATGTGGATCCTCTTATTACGGGATAAAGAGTGACTTTTTTTCGGCTTAGTTTAAACTACCTCTTAAGAAACATCAACTGTGTTGAAAATGGCCACGGTTCATATTGGAAGAGAAATGCTCACATGGGGAATTAGGTTGCCAGCATGATTAATTAAATTCACACCTTCCTTTATACTGGTGTAATTCCCCTTATCCATGGTTAGTGTCAGCTTCAAGGCAGTGTTAATCCTTCTTGCAGCCTTTTTAAACTTCTGTTAAGAGTCTGCTGCTAACAAGCTGTCCAAACAGAGAACCTTCTTTCTGACATTTTAACAGGAAGGTCCTTTCTGCTGCTGCACCGGGGCTCGGCAAAGCCAGGAGTCGCTGGTGCAATCACATCCCTGAGACCTCAAAGCAGTAGACGGTGTCCAGTAAATATTACTGTTCCCAGTTTTACATCCTGGTTTATTTGTGCTTGGTGCAAAAAATGATATCTTGGCCCCACTGATGCCAATGGCAGAAATCAGAGAGGTTCGGAGCAGGACAGGTTTTTGCCCAGAGACCACAGAGCAGTTCTCCAGGGGTTACCTTTGTCTCGGTTCCCAGCCCTGGGCTCACTCCGTCAAGCAACAGTTTTCTTCTAAAAGAATTAGTGAATTCAGTAAATCTTCCCCCATGAGACAGGTTAGTTTTATCAGCTCCAATAGGATGTAACCGTATGCACAGAAACTTGCTCAAGTCTCTGCGTGAAGGCTGAGCTCGGGCTGGTAATAAGGACTGATTTTTAGCCCTGGGGCCATTTCTCCTGTTTGTTTGTCATGACCTGCTACACCTTAGAAACCAGAATGATCCTCCTTCCATTTCTCAATCTGACTGGCAAAAAAAAGCCATATTATCAAATATTATAGTCAGCAGTCTCGGTGCCAGAAGGGCTGCTCTTCAGCAAATCTCCCCCAGCCGGCAGGACGCTGTGCACCGTGCCGTCGGCAGTGACCTGCCCCGGGGACAGAGCAGTGAGGAGAGCCCGCTGGTGGCTGTTGGTAGCGCTCGCGTTTCGGGCGAGTTGATRCCTTTTTATTCTGTTTAAATGCAAATTGAAATAAAAGGGATACTCCTCATGTGATTATTTAATATACACGTTCCTGGTTTTATTCCATCAAGAAAATTAAATCCTGTGGTTTTGCTTTAGTGTATGCGAACCTTTGAAAATCTAGGTTAGAAAGAAGTGCAAAATGTCTTTTAAAGCCACTGTAAACACTGTGAGTAAAGATGAACCAAGAAATAGCTTCTGCTACCAGCCCAACTTGGTTATATGAAGGTTCAACAGCTGAAATCTGAGGTCAGAAATCTGCCTTCTGCATCCTAGGGTTCTGGTAGGTTTGAATCACAGATAAGATGATGCCCAGCTTTGAACAGGAGGGCTGTATTTTTTTTTTTTTTTAAAGGAAAAGTGTGTTAAATTATACTGTCACTGAGCCAGTTTTGACCAGTGCCTTACTATATGCAAAAAAATTTAAAACCTGAATCCCGCTTTCTCCATAAGAAAGTGCACTGAAATCCCCTTCTGCTTTCTTTGGTGGAGGACAACACACAGTACCTGCGCGGGGATGACCCCAGCATAGAAATGGTGCCATGCGCGTGGATCACAGCTCAGTGGGGTACTGACATATAAAGTCAGGGTGGGATCAGGCTTGGGTTTTGTCTCTCTCCTGACACAGGTTTCTCTCACCTGAAGCCATCGAAGGTGAGGCAAGCTGGAGCGTAATCCTTGCATCACTCTCAAAGCACAGCTCCACATTTTTTATGATAGCTACAGAGTAGTTTCCCATACAAGAAGGTACCATTCCAGCTTGCATCCAGACCAGAACAGTTTCTGTGATCAGACTTGCTCCTCTTTCTCAGCCTCCAGCAAGCTTAAAACCCCATAACTCTGCAAATAGAGCCCAAAGGTCTTGCCGTGTGAGAGCTGATCTGTAAATGCGATGATGAATATTTACGGTGCAATACAGGCTCTTTCTTTAGCTGTGATTTTTCAGGGACTAACTCAACATTGTGCAACCAGCTTTACAAGTCCTTAGGAGTGTGTCCCTTTCTGCTCCAAACTTAGATGAACTTCTTTGACCCTGTCTTCACTGATAACAGCGCACAGCAAGGATGGGAAAGATACACACCTGAAGCATGAATATGCCGCACTCTTCCTGGACAGAAGGAAGAGCATCACAGCTGATGGATGTCGATCACCTCTGTGTGTTACTGCATGGATGGATGATGTACAGGAATGTACAATAATGTGCCTTTCCCTACAGTTTGTGTCCGTTCCTTTTCCCTTGAGGGATTCTTACATACTAGACCGGCTTCCTCAGTACTTTGAAATAATTTTATTGACCTGGTACGTTTGGCATGCAGAGGTGATACTGCTGATCTGAGTCACTCCTGTGGGATGAGGTAATGCTGCTAATGGCTTCCCTGCATGCTGGGGTGGCGGCAGCTGCTCTCCCCCGTAGGAGCGGTGATCCAGAGACAGTGCAGCTGATCATGGGGGGCTGTTCCTCCTTCCAGACCTCACTCCTGCAGGAGGCTGCTACACTTTCCTATTCCTCATTAAATTGATTAACCCCATTTCTTCAGGCTTTCTTTACGCTTTCTTCCCTGTACCTGCTGCGGGCAAATGCCACAGCCTGGCTCTGCTGGTTAACAGGGGCAGAGATTAGTAAATCAGGGTTTCCTTCTTACACTGTGTGTGAGCATCTCCCCTGCGCAATAGGTCCTCCCTGCCCTCTCCACAGAATGTAAGCTCCCACCATGCACTAGGAGCAAGCTTTGGCCAGTGGCAGCTCCACATGTCACCTTGCTCCGTGCCAGCGGGGCGTCCCTTTTCCCTTGGAGGTGCCCATGCTGCCTCTGCTTCCTGTAAGCACCTGCCTCCTCTTGCCTACGCCTGCATCCCTCTGTATCCCTCTGGATCTCTCTGAATCTCTCTGCATCCCCCTGCATCCCTCTGTGTCCCTCTGTGTCCCCCTGCACATCTGGGTGGCCAGAGTGAGGTGTCGGGCCAGCAAGCAGCCTCCCGCTCCTCTTGGTCCCCCAGCTGGGAAGCAGCCAAATCTGACAAAGCAAGGCTTGCTGGAGGCTGTGCCCGCTCTGTTTGCTCAGAGGCCATTTGCACTGTGTGCCCTATATACTTCTTTTAATTATGTTGCCCCAGCTTAAGTGCCGTTCACCTGGAACAGGCAGGTTTTCCTCCAGTGCAGCAGTGTACTTATAGCCCTGCTAGAGCTGGCACAGAGAGCATGCACGGGTGGGCATGCCCAGGTGCTCAGACAGACCACCGAAGCATTAAGTTTCATTTATTTTTTAAATGTACATTTTATATCATATTATACATTTTATAAAATATATTTATATTTTATATTGCTCCCAGCCCTCCTCCCCTCTGGCTGGGAGCCATCCTCTCTGGCAGGATGCAGCCCCAGCAGCAGGGTCTGCGGGGGGATGCCCCTGTCCACGGGACTGCAGAGCATGCCGGGGACCTCGTGGCCAATCAGTTCTTACCTGCTCTCCCAAAGCTGACAAAAGCAGGCATAAAGCTATAAAGCGAGTATAAGCCTGGCATTATCTGGTCATACTAATTCTATATAAATGTAATTACGTGTTGGTGTCAGATCTAGATTGTATACATACCGGCAGTTTATCTCACTGCACAAATCTGACGTTGACGATTGCATAATCGCAGCCACAAGTTCTCATAAAGAAATGGTCTTCGCCAGGACTGATGGCTACAAGAGGTGGTGCCGATGCTGTTCTGTGATATGAAGGTCAATCAAAAGAAGGATGTCACTTTTGGCACCTCAGGGGACTGAATGAGTTTTTCAGAAGTTTCCCATCACTGTGAACAGTAATTCATCTCTGTGAGCAGTGCTGCCATTGCATCCCTCATGTTCAGCTGCTGTTTGCCACCACTACTTTCAAAAGAGATTGATATGATACAAATTTGTGAGGACGCATGTTCCCATAGACATAAGTCTTCCAGCACATAAACAAAGCAGGAGTTTTTTGAAGACGGTGCCTCTTTGAATGAAGTAGGTAGTGTCGTGGGCTCATGGAAGATGCAGTCACGGGGTGCAAGTAGTCTACAAAATACCTGCACCCTCCCCAAACTGTTCAGAAATCACCTGCTAGATTTTATCAGAATGCTAAAGAAGCTGAAGCAACGCTCGCTAGCCTTTAAACCTCTGGTTTAAGTGGAGAAACATACTGGAAAGGCTGTGAAATTCCACATCTAGCTTTATAATAGAAACACCCACATTCACTCGAGAGCAGTGGTACTTGCTTGTCTGAAGTCTTCAGATTTCTTATGCATGCTGTGACATTTCCCTTCCATCTAATGGCATTAATCCTACGCTGGGATTGCCTTGGCTTGTTGCTGGGACGCTCTTCTGCCCAGCCTTTTGCTACAGTTGAACAAATGAATACTTTGTGGTATGCAAAACTTGCCATTTGGGTATTATTTCTGCTACGTGTTTTTTTCTTAAATTCCAGCACCACTTTTCTCTCTCTCCCTCTCTTTTGTGTGTTACTTTGTGTAGCGTGAGCCCATCTGCATTTAGTCGGATGAGTGGGAACTGTAGGCACGCAACAGTACATGATCCCTTCTATTACATAATTAAATTGCCATAATGTATATGACTTAGGAATATGTCTGAACAAGTTGCTATGAATCATACATTTTTSAGCCTGAAAGTGCCCTATTTAGCTTTTGTTAATCATTTCACTGTTCCTACATTTTGAAGGAAAGCTTCCCTTTGCTTCAACTCCAAAGGCAAAAAGATGGGAAGGGTGAAGCACGTTTCCATCTCAGTTATTCTAGTGAAATATGAACATAAGGTAAATTACACCACGTGCAGTTGAGATCAGAATCTGGCACGGTGTCTCTGTGCCCCATGATAAGAAGTTCCTGCAGTCCCAACCTTCTGAACTATCAGTGTCAGTGAGCAAATAGATGGGTAATTGTTGTAGTTCAACATCTCAAATATTTTTTGGCCACYGATCTGCAGGGCAAGTAGATGCTTTTTAAAAAATTGATCCTTAAATCTGTTGTTTTCTTCTCCTACCAGTTGCCACTTGATCAAAAAAAAAAAAAAATCCTGTTCTGAACAAATCCCTCCTTGTCTTTAGCAGGATCCTGCTCTGAGCAAAATCCATCTTGTCTTTATCAGGAGCTCTGTCTGATCAGAGACCGAGGATCCTGCCAAAAACATGGGAGAGATTTGGCTAGAACAAAATGCAAGAAGTCAGTGGTAAAGGGAAAAAAGGCCAACGTCTGCTTACTTACTCTGTGTAAAACTTTGTCTTCACTGGAGTTAATTTAGCTTTCACCATGCAGCTCAGAGCAGAGCTTGGCGCTCGAGTGCCTGAGGTTTTCCAGTCCGGTTCGAGTCTACAATAAGTAGATGGGGTAGCTGAACTGGTGCGTCTGGGGAGCAGAAGCACGCGTGAGTCAACAGGACATACCACTGGATTAAAGAAATCCACCTGGTTAAGAAAGCCCCTGCCACAGCGCCGGCACTGTTTGGGGAGGCAGCAGGTCYGATGGGCTTGTGTGCTTACCCAGCGGCAGCTGGGGAGCTGCCCTGCCCTGGCCCCGGCACTGTCCCCGGGCAGGGTCTCGTGTCTGGAGGCTGGCACCAGCCAGCAGATCGCTCAGTGGGATTGCCTACCCTGCGGGTCTCAGTGGGGTCTCTCTGGTTCTCCCCCAAAAAGTCGGTATCAACAGGCAACCTGTGCTTCAGACTGGAGACTCACTTTACTGTGGATTTTGGTGATTCACGCTCCTTCCTTTGTTTCTGCGCTATTTCTGCTGTGTCAACCGCAGCACAGCRGTTGCATCTAAGGGACATCTTATTACTATGCAGAATTTTATACTGAATGAGTAATGGAACCTCTGCAATGTATTTTAGAGTCAGGCTTGCAAAATCTCTGGTGCAGCAAAGGGACTGACTGCCGTACAAAGGAAACACAGAGTGCAGTCCTGCCCAGCATAGGGGCAAGGTAGTGAATGCACGTATTTTGATGAGAATTTAATGTTCTGTGTCTTGCAAAACATACTCACGGCACTGCCTGCATGGGTTCAGCCTCTTTTTCCACATTGCAGCATGAAGACTGCATGGAATGAATAGCGGATGCCTTGTTATTTCTCCTGGTTTCACAAAGCAGAAAGAAGTAGCAGTTTGGAAGGGGAGGGGAGTCTTTGTCATGCAGATTAAAGCGCTTGCATTCATACAGGCAGAGACCTTCTTGGCACAGTCTGCGAGCTTTCTGCAGCTTTTCTTCTTCGATTAGAAGATTCACCAATGTTATTTCTATTCCCTTCTTAGTATAGGTGTCTAGCATGAGCTTACATTTCATTCAGAGACTACATTAACTGCACAATGGTTCTATTTATAAACAATTTGTTAGGAAGCACAATTAGAAAAATATAGGTGGTGTGAAAAAGAGCGATCACCCTTTTCTCTCAGTGGTTATGACAATATTTTCCTCTTGCACAGCGTACGGTTGCAATCCCAGGGTTGTAGGGCACCTTGTAAACGTTACGTACAAATGTAATGCCCTGACTTTTAGACTGTCTTTACTGGATAATAAAAATAGAAAATGTTCTTACCTTGCATAGCGAACTCAAGCTGTCCACCTGCGTGTAAAACGCTAATGGCGGTAAGGCAGGGTTGTACCCACCCTGAGATAGTTAATGAAAGGAAATCCCTGCTGGAAGCTGGTGATGGGAATGGCCTTCTCCAACTACACAAAAATAAATGTGACCTGTATCTTGCCTCCCAGGGATTTTCCATCTTAACATAGCTGTTTGGACATACGTGCTGCAAGAGACCCTGACACTCACTGACTTTAGCCAAAGCTGGGAGTGCTCATCACTTCCGAACCCATCAAGCTGTGAGGAGCTAAATTTCAGAGGTGGTCAAGCATGCTAAAGGTTAAGTACCTYGAGGATGCTAAGTACTACAGAATATCTGGCAGAATATGACCCTGCAGGTCAGTGGCACAAGCAGGAGGACAACCCTGGGGGTCAGTCCTGCTTCCCAGTCCCACGCTCAGCCCATGCACCGACTCCGTCGCTTGGTCTCCCACTGCAATAGTGATTGCTTAGACATTTACTCCCTACAACAATGTACCTTGAGAATTAAAACACATGAAAAAGACAGGGGGGCTGTCCAAGTTATTTCTTCTGTACAGCATTTTCAAGCCATTTAAAAAACAAGGTTTGTCTTTGTGGGTGCAAAAACAAAAAAAAAACCTTACTAGCGCCTTTTCTTGGCAAATATTATTGAATTATTTGTATTAATATCTTCTGATACCTTCTCCAGTGGAAACGATGCAAATGCCTGTCAAGGGGTGCTCCAGGTCTGCTGAGTTCATGAACTTTTCTAAAAAACAAAAGCATCCAGCACCTTTGCTTTGATTCCCATTACAAGCTTTTCACCCTGATAGGCCAGATACTAGCTTTCTGGATGTTGCCTAAACCGCTTTTTCTTAGGAAATTAATTAATTTCCATCTCATACTAATTGCACCAAGTTAGTCCTCAATTTAGAGCAAGAAGTACTGAGCAAAGAAGTCATGCTTTACTTTTTGCAGAGATGAAGGACCACTCCATAATGTGACATTTTCTTTATTATAGTGCAAAACAGTATGTAACTCTAAAAATTAGAGGAGGCTGCTTCTGCATTTATCTGGGTCTTTACAGCTTCTGAGCAGTTCAGGGAGGGAATAAATGAGAAGGAACTGCAGGAACTAAGAGCCATCATTTTCCCTACCGTGTATTTTTCATTTTTTAGAGCATTGAATTGCCCGCTGAAAAAGGATTCAAACAAGACGTGCAAGTAGGTGCAGTTGAAAAATCACGGCACCAGTTTAAGTGCCCAAATCCTGAAGTCAGATGGTTACTCTCAAATGTAGCACCTGGCTTCTGTAGTCTGTAACAGGAGAGCAACCAACCAACCAGCCAAGGACCCCAACATTAAAAAGCTGGTCCAGATCATTGTCAGCTCCAAATCTTTTCTCAGAAAACTGAAGTCAAAATTATACTCATTCAGAAGGCATTTGTAGTCAACATTTTATTCCAGTCAAATGTTTCTTTAATTATTTCAAAGCATGTCTTTCTATTTTTATCACTACTGATCAACCAAAACAAATCAATTTGTGTGTTAAATTAAAGAACTTCCCATTGAATCGAATTAGTTTTTAGCAAGACTCTCATTTTTAACTCCCAGTACAGCTAAAACACCTGCCTTGTAGCAGATAATAGTTCCTTTTGCTTAATATGCACAGATGTCCTGGAATGCAAGAGGATAAGGATTTAGGGGGACTTATCTTGTAGGTTCAAATAACAGTTCCTTTGCTGGGTGTTTGTGGGGTTTTTTTTAATTAACGGAAAGAAAAGTAAGTCAAGAGAACATTATTTTGTATTAAAGGTGGGGGATCTAATCCAAACCCTGTGAAATGCAGAGCTTTTTCCTCTGCGTTGGGTGAGCTTTGGACCAAGTGACAGGCTATTCGCTGCAAAATGCAGCATTTTGTGAAGGCAGTCCCGACCCCACAGCTTGATTCGGTGCTGGAGCTACCCCAAACTGTTCTGCCGACAATCTCTCTCTGTGCATGGGGTTCATGATCCTGTTGCCATTTGCATTTCCAGGCTGTAGTTGGGAACTGCTGGGTTGAGTTGGGAGATCTGTGATAACAGTGGGCATCTTTCCCTGGAGGGACCGGTAGCTGCAGTGCGATGGTGTGGAGGGCTGGGGCAGGCTCCAGGGATGCCACCCTAAGGACGTGGGCATCCTTGGCCACCATCACACAGCAGGTCTGAAAACTAAACAAATGGACAGTTGTGCAATTTCATGTGGTTTCAAGGCATGTTCTTTCAGGGAACTTTTTTAATAATCTAATTTGCTTACTTGCAACTGACTTGCTAACAGCCATAAACCGTCTTTAAAAACAATATGAATTTTGTGCTGCTGAAAGGGAGCACTGGTGACTTGGAGTTACTGCTCCTGCTTCAGGGAATGATCAGCAAAAACCTTCCCCGCGCACTGCTGGCAGCCTGCCTCATCTCTGGCCAGCAGGAGAACTGCCTTTGAAGTATGAGGCCGAGTTACTTGGAAGGAGTGTGGGACTCCTCAGAGTCTCATCTCACTCCAGGTTTATTGCACAGGCAGCAGACTGGAAAGATTGTTAATGCTGATTGAATGTACTGGGATCGGTGCAGCTGATCTGCAGGCTCTGAGGCTTGTTTGCACCGCGCTGGGATGTTCAGGTCCTTGCTGTGCACTGTGTTACCCTTTCTAAAGTGAAGTTTGTTACCTAGAAAAAGAAATTTATTAAATCTAAAGCTGATCATGGTTTAGGCTGAAGAAAGGCTTTCACTCCTCAGATTGTGACGATCTCTCATATGGCACATTCAGTCTGTAACGGGTTGTCTCCTGCAGACTGCGCACTTACAAGCAAGCATTAGATCCACAGCTTTCACCCTACTCCAAAGAGCAGACCCTAAAAAAGGCTTACGAGTAGTTGTGAACCAGCACAGGAATGCCAGGTGTGGGGATGGCTGGGTCCTGCCTCTACTCAGACACTGGGACTTCTGGTGAAATGTGTCTAAGGGCAAAGATGCTCCTGTTTGGGTCGCCTTAGGCTGCAAATCTGGGAGTTTCTCGTGGGTAAATGATGGAGGTACTCTTACATGTGATCTGACCTCTGGACAGGACTCATAAAGCATTAATAAATTCTCTGTGCAGCTCTTCTGAAGGGCCGTGGTTTCTTCTACAGTGGTGCAAAGCCCTTCCCTCTGCAGCTTCCCCCATCGGTTCCTGTGCTCCAGCTGGGACTGTGGGCTGGTCCCCTCGTGACTCCCTTTTCTAGCATTTCAGTTATTTTATCTGCAATGAGCAAGTGATGTCTGCCTCTCTCTCCTTATCAGAGACCATGAAATGTGCATGAGTATGGAGAGCTGGACTCAGAGCTCCAGACAGCCGGTCTGTAAGCAGGGAGCCCTCCTGTACCTACCCCGGGGGAGACGGGCTCTCCCCCCGGCACCGGCTGAGGAAGGCAGGACACGTGTGAGTCTGCACGATGATGCTCAGGGGGCTGAATTCCCTCGGCGTTTGTGTTTCGGGGTGGCTGGCAGCGGTATCTAAGGAGATGCAAGCTGTGATTAAATCTTGTGTACGACACTGAAAAATAATGTCCGTGTACAAAACTGAAAGCAAAGACAACCTTTCTTGAGACTCTCTAGTTGCAATTATCTTTAGAACAGCAGAAAGGGAAGAAAAATCATATTGTTGTGGTTTTTTTTCTTTAATGGATGTCCTCCATTGAAGGACGTTATCACAACAGTGATTTGGCAGTGGAGGTGAGTTGAAGCTGAAAGACCAGATGCTCAGGTGGTGTAAAATGGCTTTAGCTTCATCAAAATCAGAGGAGTTTCATTGCTTTACCCTTTACAATCTGATTCATAAGCCCCGACACCTTGTCTCCTGTTTCTAACTGCTAAAATCACTTTTTCTCTTAAACAACACTTCTAGGGTGTTATAAAAGAACTTTCACTAGATTAAACAAACAGAAAATTAAAACCTTGTGAACTAACAGATTTAACTCTCTGACTTATCCTAATTCAGTCTTTGGGCAGTTTACTTTGAGGAAATGATATGACACAAAACTGGGGGAGAGGATTGTAAATAAAAACCCAGTGGATCACATAACCAGACCTTTCTTACTTAAAAAAAAAACCACAAAAAACCCCAGCACTTTTGTTTTTAAAAGTAATTATGTGACACAAACTCTTCTTGTTTGCTGATATGGCAGCCTGATAGCAGATAAAAGCTTACCTAATGCATTGGGTTTTTTCCCAGACCACGTCTGTCACATCCCATCAGCGCTGTGAGGTGCTTCCCGTCCCCTTCCCTGCCTGGTTCGGCTGTAGTCGTCGGCTGATGGGGGCGGAGGTGGAAGCTCTCCAAGCCTGGCAGCGCCGTGCCTTGCTTGCAGCTGGCCCCTTGCCCAACAGCCACGACATCTTCTCCCTTGGTCTTGTCATCACGGAGTTTGGCATTCCTGTATGTTATTCCCCTCTATCTCGTGTTTGCTTGATATTCCCTGTTTTTTCCTCAGTATTTCAGGTGAGGTTAGACTGGCTGTGACGGTCCTCCTCGTACATAGGAGACCCCGTCACACGAAGCAGGCCAGTCTCTCTCATACTCTGTGTTATCGCCCCAGGCACAGTTCTGCTGTCAGCTTGCTTGCCTCATCACCTTACCCCCAGATGCTCCTTGCCTTCAGCAAAACTTGGTTGGGGTATGATGCTGTGCCAGACCATCCCTTCAAAATGCATGTGGCAGCACTTTGAAAAATTTTGGCAGAAAGAGATGAATAGATTTCGTACCCCAATTTTTTAAATCCTAAGTATCTAGTAAGCAAACCTAGGCTCAAGGGTGTCAGCATACCTTGCACAGTTTGGAGTGGATGTAATAACACAAATAATATTTGTGCAAGTGCAGACAACCACTTTTGGACCAGATGACCCCCAGAGGCCCCTTCCAACCTCAACTGTTCTGCAAACCTGTGCTGAGAGTCTGGTGCCATGCAGTTGCAGAAATGCAATCACAACCTCCACGTAGCATGTGCTCGCAGAGGGCTTGATCCTCCATCAGCGTAAATAAAGTGGCTGTGTTGAGGAGGGGGCACAGTCTCTGCAGCAGGTAGGCTCCCAATCTGTGACGGAGCTGCACGGGAAGCCGGCATCTACCCTGCCTTGCACAGAGGCTTTGGTTTCCCCTTCCCCTTGCCCTGATATTCGAGATATTCAGGACTGTTTTTTCCCTCCCTGGGTATGGATGATGTCACTGCAATCACCATGACATCACCTTCTAGGAGAGTCGCTGACACAGAGGGGAAAGAGGAGTGAGGCTTGCTTGTGCCATGCCCGCCCAAGTGGGTTTGCTGCCGGCAAGTCTTGGGAGCACTGACGCAGAGTGAAAATGTCAGCAGCCCTCATCATAAAAATTTGATATAGCATTTTTTAAACTTCACCATCCTGAAAGCAAAAATCAAAAAGGACTTGAACTACTGGCGGATGAAACGATAAGGCTGGAGCAAACTGAATTTGAACGTTGTCAGATTTATTTCTATGGTATTTTTAATTGCAGATTAAGTAAATAAATAAATAGGATTTCATGTAATTGCTGGCGAATATTGAAAAAAATCTTGGCTTTTGGCCCTAGGAAACCATCTGTCTTATACCTAGCAGGAGTTTGCACCTAAGTAATCTTTTTCCTTTTTTTTTTTTCTGTCTGCTTGTAGTATGAGTTATTCCTTACCCTGGATTTCCTCCATCTCTGCCTCTTGTGAGGCTGAGCCAGTCGCATATGTCAGGTTTCAGCAGGCAGCAGGCTGCCTGCCCAGGTAGCAGAGTTAATGAAAATTCTCTCTTTTCCCATCCAAGCAAACCAGTTATCATCCCGTGCGTGTGCAGGAAAGGCACGATGGTCTCCCAGGCCAAGAGCTGTCTCATCAGCGACAGACCCCTGGCGAAGGGCTGCCAGGGACAGCGGTGCATTCGTGAGTGACCCGTCCTGCCTGGATCCTGAGGATTTACTGTGCTTGCTGACATCTTTATGAACGTCCCCTTCATTTCTATTTCCTACCTCAATATACTATCCTTGTTGTCACACAAAATGAGGCAAGCTATTAGTACCACAACTGAACTGTAAACTGCACCTATGTATATATAAGTGTACAACTAGAAACACCACAACCCTCACATTTCTGTTTTTCAGATTTTTCTGATTTTTCTCTTCTCCAGAACTGCCCCAGTCCTTTGGAGAAAGGGTTCCTTCCTCAGGAGTTTAAGAGGTGAGGCTCAAAATTCATTCTGTTGAGTTGATTGATTTTAGCATGCCATCTTCCTTCAGTTTTTAAGATAGAAGACCAGGAGTTGCTCTAATAAAGGAGATGTTCTTGGCACTGGGATAGCCCTTACCACAACGAGGTGGTCTCTGCTGGAAAGGGAGGAATTACTTCCCTCGTTGTAGGTGAGGGGCAGGGAGAGAGCTGGAACAAATGTGTGGGCTAAAAGTCACAAGACAATAATGATTAAAAAAGGAGAGTGTGAGGGTTTTGTTTATTTTTAATGTAATTACTTGTGAAGATGAATGGTTAGCAATACTCGAGGCCCATACATGCTCTGTTTGCAGGCATGTGGTAGTAGGAGACTGGTCAGGAAGGTAACCCTGCTAGGAGATGGGACGGTGACCCAAGTCCTTACACCCAGGCTCACCAGTGCCACGGGTGTTTACAGCCCTGCAGACCGCCCCTGCTCTGTCCATGGCAGTAGCTCTAAAGCATCGTGGGGCACACGGGAGGGACAGCAAAGTCAGGAGCTTACCAACTTGACTGTGTAGATGAACCGTGGTCTTACCTCTCCCATCCCACAAGATATTGCATCAATCATCTAAAGAATTCTACTCAGTCTCTTTACTGTTATTGCAGTTTTAACAGCTACCCTAAAGTAAGAACAAATAAAGCCATGTCACTGTGATCTAGTTTAAAGTTGAATTATTAGTTCTTGCTGAAGTGTTCGATGCAAGGGTGGTGGCATTCCTTGTGGCAGCCTGACAGAGAGTGACTCCAACATGAGCATTGTCCAGCTCAGTCCCACTATAACATTTCCAATTCTTTTAGCCCAATTAAAAAAATTAGGCACTGAAGACACAGTCCAGCCATAATCCAGTCCAGCCATAACAAAGCTCAGCCAGCTGGCTCATAAAACTGCAGTTCAGAGGACAGAAAGACTCATCAGAAATAAATTAAGGGTATGAGAAGAAAGAGGTAGAAGAGGAGAAGGAAACTAAGTCATGAAATGCAAACTGCAAGAATGATTTCTACTTTCTACCAGGCCTTCAAGTGGGACAAGGATGCTGTGGTACCAACGAGAGGGACCTCTGCAGAGCAATGAGTTCAAGCCCTGCTTGGGCAGGGTCACACAGGACTGTGTCCAGTTGGGTTCTGAGTATCTCCAAGGATGGAGACTCCACAAGCCCTCTGGGCAACCTGTTCCAGTGTTCAACCATCCTTACAGTAAAAAAAGTCTTCTTATGTTTAAACAGAATTTCCTGTGTTTCAGTTTGTGCCCATTGCCTCTGTCACTGGGCACCACAGAGAAGCATCTGGCTCCATCTTCTTTACTCCCTCCCCATCAGGTATTCAAAGATATTGATAAGATCCTGCTGAGCCTTTTTTTCTCCAGGCTGGACAGTCCTACCTCTCTCAGGCTCTCCTCATATGGCAGGTGCTCCAGTCTCTTCATCACCTTTGTGGCCCTCACTGGACTTGCTCCAGTATGTCCACGTCTCCCTTGTACTGGAGAGACTTTCAGCTTCCAGGATCTATAACAGCAGCCTGGTTTTTGCCTCACAAATCCTCTACATGCTATCAAATTATAGAATAGCCCTTGCTCAATGCAGTAATTTTTGAAAGAAATGATTTCACAGGCAAGGCCATTTTAGGCTTAAATTTAACTTCTGCATGGGAGTGGAAAGGTGTCTGGGTAATGGCAGCACTGGGATATGCAGGTTCACATAGAGACTTCATGGGTTTGTTGACTGCACATCTATACACAAATAACCAAAGCACTAATAATGTGTGCAAGGGAATGGAGGCCGTTTGGAAACCTGTATAATTTTGATGGAGCATAGAGCAGAGAATATTTTTTCTCTGGCCATGTGCTTCATCACACTAGCCCATTTTAGTATCCTTGAATAGACTTTGATCTTTTACAAATGTACTTGATATCCAAATTATTTGGCCAGTGGTTGAGTAAATACATTTCCTCCTAGAATTTGCTCATGTTCCCCAAGATAATCCATTGTTCATGCTGCAGGAAAAGTCACCCAGCTCATACAATGTGATTTTTGCTTTCTGAGCATCCAACTCATTCATGCATTTCAGTTTGGCAAAACAGCAATTTCCTGCAAGCCATATGATCAGTGTCTATCTCCAGAAGTATTTATGATGTTTTTCCTACGGATGCGTTAGTAAAAAGTTAGTTCTTAGAAACATTAATCGAAAGTGAACGAAGTGTTTTGTGTGTCATCTAAGCATCAAAAGGTGGAAATGGGATATGATCTAAGCATTATATACCTGTCCAAGCTGTACAAGCTCTCTTTTATTGCAAAACAAAGCATCAGTGACTGTGTGGTTGCTCCGAGCTCAGCCCTACCGGGGCAGTCCCAGAGCTCTCGCGCAGCAGAGCCACAGCACAGCTGGGTTGTCTGTTGAACAACACCGCAGCTCTTTCATCAGGCTCGCCAACCTGATCAAAGTCAGTCTTTCCAGTGGCCCCTTATAACAACACAGATGTAATGACTTTAATATTTATTCCAACATTTTTTCCCAGTACAGAAGGTAGATAATGTCTGTACCTAGTAAGACTATTTGGATTTAAAGACTAGCCTCAAGGCATCTGTGAACTTATGTGTACAAAGGAGAAGGTTTATTCCTGAAAAATATCACTGTTACAATATAGAAGAATGGCACTAAAATGTGGTCATCACCAAAAGAAAAAGGATAGTGCTTCTCCAAGGTCAGGGTAAGGAAGGAGGAAAGGACTCAGTCCCACTTCATTATATGACCTGGAATAAGCAATCCAATATCTTTGTGGGCAAAGGTGTCCTGTCAAGTCTTTTCTGTGGAAATCTGTAAATCTCTCCATTTCCACCTTTGTGATAGAAAGAAGAATTCAACTGACTTCAGTTTTCCTCTTCTTTAAAATGAAGGTATGGTTGCACTATGTCAATTAAAGACTTGATCTTTTGCAAATGTATTGGGGACATTAAAAGCCTGGTACAAAAATATTGGCTTAAGATTTGTGTATTCATCTAGCACCTAGTACAGAGTGATGTGGGTGTGTCGCTGGGAGCCCGAGGTGCCACACTATACAAATAATGATCATTCATAAGAGTACTGCTTATGTTGCTTTGCACAGTTTAAATAAACTGTACTGAGATAACAGCTCCTTGGTACAGCCACTTATTTTAGGGGTTGGTTTTTTTCTGTTGTAATTATATCACTGTAGTTAAAATGACTAAACACTTTGAAACTCAGGCCAAGCTTCAGAGGTGTTGCAAATTTAAGTGAAGTTTGATGGATACCTTGGTGAAGTCAAATGACAAGCAGTTACTATTATGAATAAGACAAGAATATTTGTTCATATTTGGCTTAGTACAGGATCTAAACAAAGGCTCCAGAGTATGTGTTGGGGACCAAATTCTTGGTTCCTTACTTGTTTTTCACTCTGTCATGCTTCCACTGAACTGGATGAGGATCCTGCCGATGCCCTTGTGTCATTTTGAACTTTCCAGCTCCCACTGGCACCACTTTACATAGCATAAAGCAATTTGTTTCCATTAAAAAGGACATTAAGGTGATGTAGCTGAAATTGTTATGTGCCCTAAATCTATATAATTTGTTGCTCTTGAGCAATTTGGCTCAGCTTCCATTACCACAGACTGACATCAACAAACCATTTCATCTTCCAGGCCTGTCACATCACGTATTTTTTACAGCACTGTTATAGCTTCATTTCAGAAAGTGACTGTGACAAAGAAGGGGCTGCATTAGATTCAGTGTCAATAGCAATCTGATTTCCTTCTCAGAAATTTCATTAGCCAAAAATAAATTAGAAAGTGACATGTGTACAGCATAAGTAGTTCAAAATCATTGAGAAATGAAGCCCTTTGGACAAAGCAGTGTGGTTTCTTATGCATGCCCCAGCAGAAGCACCCTTGACCACTGATGCTTCCTTAGTGGTGGCATGACCGTTGCTGGTCCCATCCTCCCTCTGCTCTTATCAGCTGCCAGGAAAATCTTTGTGTTCAGACCCACATTCTCTAGAGTTGCTTGTATCCCTGTCAAGGTGGCTGCTTCTCAAGTGATTGGGCAAACTCTGGTTTTAAATAACAGGAGATTAAAACCCAATGAAAGCAGCAGCATCAAGTAAGAGGGATGCAGGCTTTGGTGGGGGGACTGTGGGGAAGAGCCTCAGTGCCCAGCACAGTGCAAGGGCTGCTGCTGATTTCTATGGGTCTGGAGGCATCAGAAGGGGCTGAGACAAATGTATTCAGCTTCTCTATGCTTTCCGTAACATAGGGCGTTAATTCTACTGCCTCTGCCCACTAGACAACTCTTTTGCCTTTTTTGACCACGTTGAGTGCTCATGGTGCATTGCACTGGTTGCTCCAGAGTCACTTCTAAGATGCAGTTCTTCTTAGGGCTGGTCGACCTTGCTTGGGTCAGACCAACTTTGAATTTGACTGCCTTTAAATGCCTTGCTTTTGAAAAGTCTCAGTTTGCTACAAGATCCAGATCTTTCTGTCCTCCCCAAAACTTGCTGCATTTGAAATTTTACCAACAGTGATTTTGTGTCTTACAGATAATGGATAAAAATTTTGGAGAGGTACCAAGCTCCTCCTCATCTTCCTAAGATCCCATAGATAACAAATCTGTTTGATGAAGAAGGTACTTTTTGAGCTGTTTATTAGTCACTTCTTAATCCACTTAATGCTTTATTAATATTGTATATTGATAATTTCTAATCAGAATGCCAATATGGTGCTCAGAAAAACCTTGCAAAAATCTATTATGTCTTTGCAGTTATAAATCAAACACATAATCTCCTCAAAGAATTAAATCTTCTCTTTGGCAGGTCCTATCTTCCATAATTATATTTCTACTCTTGCCCTTCATCAGCTTTTTTACTTTTTTGTCTAATACCACAACTCACTGTCCTTCAGTTGTTGAGGGGTGCTAACCTGCTATTTTTGAATTTGCTACGACAACAGCCCTCTCCTAGACTTCACAACCTGCTCAGGAAGCCAAGGTTTATCCAATAATTAGCACCAGCAAAGTGGACATCCCGTCTTTTTATTGTCATCTGTCCTGCCAGCTATGACTGTACCTTTTCTTCTAGGTACTTAGTTTTCTTTATAAATTTCCTACATTTTATAATATTGGATTTTGATGCCACAGAAGGCATAAAATAGGGCAGGGTAAATATCTAATTGATGTCTTCCTGACATTGTTTACTGACATTTAAAGGGCATTTCAGCTGTGCTCATGTAGTGACACAGCATTGGCACTACCACCCATGGGACAGGAGCGTGTCCTTGGGGACACTGCACAGGCCCACACCAGCACAGCAGACCAGACCCTGCTCACACTGGTTTTAACATCAGTGGGGTCCATCCAAGTCAGTATTTCTTGAACCTGTTGAACGTACAGCCTTATTTTGGCTCATTCATCTAGGTATGACTCCCCTGAGCACAGCCCCTCCAGATTAACAGCCAAACTCAACATGTTTCTGTTCAGAGCCATACTTAGCTGATCACTTCCATCTAAAGTTAGTAACCTTACTTAATGCATAGCTTGTATTCACACACTACAGACGCTCCAAAATCACGCCTAACACCTGCTCACCCATTCTCAGATGAGGCAGCCGCAGTTTGAAATAAGAAATGTCTCTCATTTCTATATGAAGTGTCTATACTGCCAACTACCTTCAACAGCTAGCAGATGCTCAGCACACCCATGGTGAGGATGAAGTGTTTGTACCTGCAGAAAGTAAAGGCTGCCTGTCTTTCTTCCCAGACCATGAGAGGTCTGAGCGACTGCCCTTCCCCTGTAGAGATGTGTGTTGTGCACCTTGCAGATGAACCCCGGCAAGTGGAAGGGGTGGCTGAGACCCATCCCAGGAACTGTGGCTCGTAGCTCACTTTTGCACCAATCTGGGCATCACAACATAAAGGAAGCCTATGAAAAGGTCTTGCACAGCAGCCCTCAGCAGGGATTTTGCTGGTTATCCCCAGGTGCACAGAGGCTGGCATGAGGCAATTTGACTGAGAGTGAGAAGGAATGCACAGGAGAAAGCTGCAAAGTTCTTTACAAGTTCAAGTACCAAAAAAGGCCATTTTTTTGTTTTCCAACATATAACAAACAAATCTTGTCTTCTTATTATTATCTTCACAATTAATAATCTATACTGTTCTTTTTTGTATGATTTTGTTCACTTAATCCTCCACTGCATTAAGCACATGTCCTGGTTTCGACTGCGATAGAGTTAATTTTCTTCCTAGTGCTGTGTTTTGGATTCAGTATGAAAAGAATGTTGATAACACACTGATGTTTTTAGTTGTTGCTAAGTAGTCTACTAGTCAAGGACTTTTCAGCTTCCCATGCTCTGCCAGGTGCACAAGAAGCTGGGAGGGAGCAT
>JAYKAV010000526.1:55157-81283 GCA_035582835.1 Phoebastria nigripes | reverse complement strand
ACTGTCTTTATCTCAATCCACAAATTTTACTTTTTTTTTCCAATTCTCTCCCCCATCCCACTGAGGGGAGTGGGGAGTAAGCGAGCGGCTGTGTGGTGTTTGACTGCCTGCCGGGTTAAACCACAACAATATTTTATATTAGTTTTATTGATTTTTTCTGCTATTCTTTACCTTCTTAATGAATATGACCTATGCTTCCATAACATTAACAAAATAAAATAACTTTTCTGAAAAATTTCCTTACTAAAACTGATACAAAACACCTCAAAAACTAGGTTCACATCACTGAGATATGATTATTGGATTGTCTTCATTAAAAATCAAGCCATGTTGCTTTATCAGTGTATATTTTCCTTCAGTGTTTGTTTGTTTGCTTTTTTGTTTGTTTGTTTTTAAAGCAAGCTTTAGGTATTAACAGATTTCTTATTTGGCAGAAAAGAAAAAGCTGCAATTTGATATGCTTTATATAGCTGGAAGAGACTAAAAGGCCTTATAATGATATGGAACTGGTAAAGATCAGAAACAAGTCTTCCTGTG
Source organism: Phoebastria nigripes (assembly GCA_035582835.1). Taxonomy (NCBI): domain Eukaryota; kingdom Metazoa; phylum Chordata; class Aves; order Procellariiformes; family Diomedeidae; genus Phoebastria; species Phoebastria nigripes. Next base: position 80,746 of record JAYKAV010000526.1, on the reverse strand, counting down.
TATGAGATTGTCTGTTCTCAAGCCTTAATGCTCTTTTATCTAATGAGTAGTATTTTGAGAACAAGATAGAATTTAATTACATTTTTCAACAGGGTCTAACATGAGGTGTGTTCAAAAATATACCTCTGAGGAGCTACAACATTTACATCTTTTAAAGAGACTTCTTGATGACCAGCCAAGCTGAGGTGGATCTGTGTCCTAGATATTTTACAAGCAGTATACTGGGGTTAAGAAATATAAATACAATGACATAAGTGATTTGGGTTTATTTTTCTGTTTTGCTTGGCTTTTTTATTACATTTTGTGATAGGTAAGTTTAGTTAGAAACTTAATCATGTTGCCAAGACTTACGAGTCTTTGTTAACAATTGGCAATTCCCACTGTCATGTTCTTCACCTTGGTTCTCAGTGTTCTATATGAATTTAAGAATTAAGAATTTTTTTTTTTTTATATTTGCTTCTTGCCTACACCAGAAGCCAAATATGTGAATTTAACAATCCTTGAAAGATCTGCAGTCTTTTATTCACTCCTAAAAGAAGATAATTGCTTTAATTAAAGCCACTGAGACTCCCACCTCCCAGCATGCAAATATGTGAAGCTGAAAATGAGGATTTGATTTGTTTGCCTAAACTTAGTTGCCTAATGCTAGGTAAGATTCCCCCTGTACTCGGCACTGGTGAGGCCGCACCTCAAATACTGTGTTCAGTTTTGGGCCCCTCACTACAAGAAGGACATTGAGGTGCTGGAGCGTGTCCAGAGGAGGGCAACGAAGCTGGTGAAGGGTCTGGAGAGCAAGTCTTAAGAGGAGCGGCTGAGGGAACTGGGACTGTTTAGCCTGGAGAAGAGGAGGCTCAGGGGAGACCTTATCGCACTCTACAACTACCTGAAAGGAGGTTGCAGCAAGGTGGGTGTTGGTCTCTTCTGCCAAGCAACTAGCGATAAGATGAAAGGAAATGGCCTCAAGTTGTGCCAGGGAAGGTTTAGATTGGACCTGAGGAAAAATTTCTTTACTGAAAGAGTGGTTAAGCATTGGAAGAGGCTGGCCAGGGAAGTGGTGGAGTCACCATCCCTGGCAGTATTTAAAAGAYGTGTAGATGAGGCGCTTAGGGACATGGTTTAGTGGACATGGTGGTGTTGGGTTGACGGTTGGACTTGATGATCTTAGACGTCTTTTCCAACCTTAATGATTCTATGATTCTATGATTCTATGATTCTAAGATACCTTAGGCTATGTCACATGCTTTACAACCAGTGCTCCAGAAAAGCACAGATCTCATTTAGGTCACATGTCATAGCTGTCAATTGTGGATGTCTTGTATACCATAAGTACCTCAGCTGCTAATAGATACCTTTGGATAGCCAACTGAATTAAGACAGGAAGTATCCTGAATAAGTAGCAACAAACAAATGCAGAATTCCAGTTATGCTAGTGCAAAGTCTAAAAAAACCCAAGACATCTTCACTGTTTCCCTATAGTTACATGAAAGTAAGTGTTACATGGAAGTAGCCTAGAATGTGTTATTCCATGCTTAAGAACCTCCATTATACCAATGAAAAGTTGCCAATTTTATATGAAACTCAATAAAGTAAGACATATAAAATGTATGTGCAGTATCTGTGAAAGAACCTTTGAAGATTTTAATTGCCATGATATGTTCCCTTTATGAAAGAACAGAAATTATTTGTTACTTAGCTGAAAATATCACAATATAATAAAAGTGAGATATGCATTTTGTTCATTGAGCTTCTGCTATTAAAATGACATGGCCATTTGCAGAAAACAGGCCTCTGCCTACCATCTAGTATAAAAAACGTGTTTCAAACTTGTCCAAGATATAAAAGAAACTAGTTTCCTTGAATTCTTTTGGCCTCTCTTTTTCTTTCCCCTTTTTATTGTCCTGCCTCTGTTAGACTTTCTGTGCTGAAAAATGACAATGACACATCTGAAGCCAAATTGAGAGCCTGACAGTAGGGAAGAAATGGTCACAGAGACAAAATCACTTTTGTAAATATACTTGAACTTTTCAGCATAAAAGATTCTGCCTGTTGTTTGACAGATTTCTTTTTTTCCTTTTCTGTCCTTTTGTGTTCAACGTTCTCTTTGTTATGTTAACACTGGAAATTTCTGAAATCCATTAAGACATAAAAGTAAATTGGAAGCACTTAGCCATTGCTATGTTATAAAACTGTCTTCTGAACTCTAAGCAGAAACTGATGTTCAAAGGATAATAATGGGATTTAAGTTAGTCTGAAACTAATGAACAATAGCGTCATCTGATAAAATGTTTTAAGGGAGTGGGTGGAATTTAGTAAGGGATTAATAAACTCATGATCAGAACCAGAAAGAAACAGGAATTGAGACACTTAAATTTTGATCCTGAAAACCCCATTCAGCTGCTGTTTCAATAGGTGGCATAGGGTTGGTTTTTTTTGTTGGTTTGTTTTTTTTTTTTAAATCTTATTGTTCTTAGGCAAGTGGAACATCTATTCTGGTTCATATATATAAATGTGTTGTTTAATTAGAAGAAGCAAATCAGTGCTTTTCTCATCTCTATTCCTTGCTGAACTGTCACAGACTGAAGGACAGATGAATCTCATTTAACATTGGTCATCCAACAGATAGTATCTAATTTAAGCTTGTTGTCAATAATGATTTGTCCCTTCCTAAGTAAGATGTCAGACATAATCAGGATGAACCTTCTTTGCAGGTTCTGACTTTTCTTCACAAACTGTAGAGAGAAAATGAACTTAGACTAGATACTAAAGACAAATGATAAAACTTGGATCAAAATGAACCCCACTGCAGCTGAAAAGCTTCTTATATACTTTGAGGCACTCCATCACATATTTTCAGTTTCTACCTAATTATGCTACACCCTGTTAAAGCAATGTATTCCTTACAAAGATACCACTCTTTTTTTTTTCTTTTTTCTTAAGACATAGGTGATGCTATCCATCTTTAATAAAAATTCCCCATGATTCCAGGTTGTGGAAGATGAAAGATGATCACCTTTTTACTTCATGTAATTAAAAACAAAACCAAAACCACCAACCAACCAACCAACCAACCAAAAATATTTTATCTTTAGGAAGGTTAGCTTAGCATCATCCTACAGGCTACTTAGTATGGAGAAGGTAAATGATTGATGGAAAAAAAAAAAAAAATTAAATCCTCTGGCAAAGGGCAAGTACAAGAGTAGGTATATAAAAATGGAATAAAAAGGAAAATTATTTATAGACTTTTTTAGAAGGTGTGGATTCTGATCTCCATGTCATTACTTCTTTTTGTATTAAATCTAATGACTTTTTAATATAAAATACCTAAAACCTAGTTCTGCACATAACTGTCCGAGCCCACAGCAACATGAATACTCTTTTTCTCTTCTTTTTTACTATACCATCTTTAATACAAGAAGAAATAAAAAAAAGTGGTTAATACCTCAAGCATTGAGATAGATTACCCATTTTTTATTGTAATTAGAAATAAATGTCTGAAATTATCCTTTGCTTTTTTCATCAATGCCTTTTTCTGTATTACTGTGCATTAAAATACTGTGTTTCTCTGTATTAAGACATTCCAATAAGGACTTAAGTCTGTCTTCTATTTAATTTTAGGCACTTGAGGTGCAATCTGCATGGGAAGCTTATTTATCCTAGGCTCTTTGAATAGTCAGTAAGAGAAACAGATAGTTTGGATTCATGTCACCCAAATGCCTAAAATATTTATTGGAGACCTGTTAACTATATATAGAGGTGACCAGGCTCTACCTAGGTGTATAAGTGAAGTGTGATGAATCCTGGCCTGACAATTATTGTGTGATATCAGCTACCTGGTACATGCAATCCTAACAAAAGTAGAGCTTCCAGTATTTGGAAGATTGTGAGCTTACACACACACAAAATCAGGTCATAAATTTAAAGGTTACCTCAGTATGGTATAAGTGTAATCCTAATAATACCCAGTTTGTGAGACAGAAAAAATTGTATTACACTGATATAGGGCCTAGAGAACTTACAGGGAGTCATTGGAGGAGCTGAGCTGGCTTAGTCTGAAAAAGAAGAGGCTAAGGGGAGGTATAATAGCTACCTGCAGTATTTGAAGGGCAGTTACTAAGACAATAAAGCCAAACTCTTCCCAGTAGACAGTGTAACAAAAGCCAACAAACACTACAGATTTACAAGACGTAGCTACAAAAGATCATGCCTGACCAGATGTACTAGAGAGATCCCTATTTTGGTCCTAGGACATTGGATGATACAGACCTCCAGATGTTCCCTCGAACCACCAACAATTCTATGATTCTTTGGCTGTATGATACACAATTCTACAGTGTCAAAGAAAGCAAATCAATTTTTCAGTTTTCTAGTGTTTGTGTGATGTTTGTTTTGTCTTCTCTAAGGTATTTGGATGTGAGGAAGACAAATATCAGCAACCTGACACTTTAGCTAGAATTCTGGCCTTCAACTGAGTCTAAGAGCTCAAAATGATATGTCAAAGTAGTTCTGAATCTTTTTGAAAGGGTGTGTATTGCTTCATGCAATTAATCGTTGTTGCAATCTCCTAACCATGAGATTTGTGCCTCAGTCATTTTTTATGCTAACATCTGTTGATGTTACTCTGGCAGTAAGGTGTCTGGAAAGTAGGAAGAATCAGTTTTCTTCATGTGGAATTTTGCCCATGTTTTTAACTGAAAAAAATGTGATCAAAAGTATACATCTTTGTCTAATTTGCACTGTTTGTGTAGGAGAACTATTTTTACAAACGTAAATCACATATTTTTGTCTCAAGGTCAATACTGGATCAGTTACTAGCTCTATATATGTGAATAAGTTTGAATGAAAAGAAATATGAGTTGCAATTTTAAAATATGTCTTTTTATAACCTTGGTATTCTGATACTCAGATTCTCAGTAAATGGAAATTATTGATCTTGGGATAAATACTGATGAGTGAAAAACAAAGCAGGAGAGGACTAATTCAGCTCTAATGAGACTGTCTGAACATCAAGCTATTCAAGAATGGAAATACAAAGATAAATGATGAGCAAAGCTGTCAGGAATAGAGAAACAATCTTGTAATATTCAGCATTATTTTCTTTTCCACTTAGTTTGGATTGGATTTATTTCTCACAACATTTTCTGTACTAATTTACTGCAACATTGCTTTTAATTTGCTTACAAAGTCCCTGTTTTCAGTTAAAAAAATTGAGATTTTTATTACTGAAATTTTGATAAAGAGGTCAGAATAAATGTGATACATATGTAGAGTTTTAGCAAAATGTACAGAAATTGAGTAATAATCTACCAAAATCTATTTTTTTTAGGAATAGATTAATTTTCAACAATTAAAAAATATTCAAACTGCTTACATGTATACCTCAGACATATTTTGTCTCCTTCCTTTGTATGCATGAATAAAATATTATAAAGCATACTGAAGTTCTTGAGGATTTTTTGAAGTCTCTGCATAACTTCTAAACTCACCTGTACTAGCATGGAACCTGTGTGTGGATTCTGCTGGAAGACAACGCTAGACCATGCAAAGACTTGAGGATTTAAATGTTGGAGACTTTTATCATGTCATTATATGTAATATCTAAATTGCCCTGTCTCTAACAAACCTCTTTAAACGATCCCTTTATTTTCATTTTCTCTTTTATTTGCCACCGACTCTAGCTCCGATTATTGCATTAGGACTATAAAGTTCATTATGTTTCTGTATTAAATTGCTGAGATGTTGGAAATATTTGCTGTTAACTTTAATTATATTTATTCATTGCACACTCTAGAAGACTTAATACATTTGTGAGATTTTTTCCTTAACATAAGCAGTAAACTCACTGTAAATTTGCTGCAACATATATTGATCCTGTCAAATTAACATGCAGTGCTGGATGCACAAAGTTAATGATTGTCATATTTGAACTTCTCTGAAAAGATAATGATGTTTACAATTTCAACTACAGAAGAAAACCTGTAGGGTATTGGCTACCTGACCCACAGTGCTTTAAGTTCTGACTGAAATATACACACCACTAAAATCACGGGCCTGGCTATCAGAAATCTTGTTTTCATTGCTTTGATGTTTCTGCTATCTGGAGAATTCAGGATGATTTCCCTATGTCCTTCCACTATTTCCCAGAAAACAAACAAACAAACAAACAAACATCTTACGTGTTTTCTGAATTCTTCAGAACCTCATTATATATAGTATAGTATTTATACAACATAAAACAGTAAAATGGTTTGCTAATAGAAATCATGCTTCAGCTTGCTTATTAGGAACACAGTAAGTATATATTCAAAAGTCAGGTACTTAGATATTACGATACTATGGACATAAATAATTTAACTTACTCTATTGAGCTTACTGGGAGTTTCCCAGACAGAATCTGACTCATTACATATGAGGTGTTTATAAATAGTTATAATTTTTGTATTTGTTGTTAGAATTTCATATTTTAGGTTTATTACTTTTCAGGAATGGTTATTTGGGTTACCTTTGTGTGTAGTGAGTAGCGAAAATACGATCAATCTTCTAAAAGCTATCAGTCATCAGTAATACAATAGCTATCAAGTGACCAAGATATCAATACAGTACATAAATCAAGTAGGCACAGAAGATCTCTGAGGGCATTTGTACACATCAAAGTCAAATTACTTAGTCGCTCATTAATGTTTTCACTCTTTTTCTTCTCTGCAATATATAATCATACTTCTTTTTTTCTTTTGGGTGGACTCCTCCCTTTCTACCTTCATTCATTAATTTCTTCATAATTAAAACATCATTGCAAGTCACATAACCAAAAACCAGTGAGCCTAAGCTGTGCTAAGAATTTGAAGATGCATCCAATAGAGTCTTTTTAAACCATATAGAATACTCTAATAAAGGAAGTGGAATCCTAAACTACTTTTTCTCAATATCATTACTTACCACAGAGTTTGTAACTTATTTTCCCACTTAAAATAAAACTACCTTGTAGTCCAGTGATTACAAGGAAGGAGAAAAAAGAAAGAGAGGAAAACATACCCAAAGGAAAAAAAAAAAAAACGTTGAAATACAAGCCACTTTTATTTTATTCAGTGGCTACCTATTAGTCACATTGTAATGGAAGGTGATGCTTGAGTTTTACTGTGTATGTTTCATTTGAGTGACCCTTTTTAATCAGTTTGGCTATTTCACAAAGATCTTTAAAGAGATCAACATTTAAAATGTATAAACTTCTTATTTTATTCAGTGGGCAAATCATTACAGTTCTAAGCAACAGCCATACCCTTCAGTATCTTTTCTTGAAATAACAGTGATTTCCCTTATCTTTCATATTTCCTTTTTTTTGGTGAACTCTTATACCCTGTATTGAAATAAAAAGGCACAGCAGAATATATCACTGTCTATTTCTGAATTAAAAAGAAAAAAATTGAAGTCCAAGAAACTTAGAGCTATTGTAGTCAATGTCTAGCCATAACTTGTTAGTTACTGTTTTAATGCAAAGCAAGTGTGAACTCAAAATCCCCAATATTTAATTTCAGATTGTAATTAAAAGTAGTCCTTAAAATGTATGAGCAGACTTCAGCTAGGTGTTGACTTTCAAACCACGAAACAAATGTTGCTATACATAAAACTTAGATACTGTGACTGTAAAAAAAAAAATATAACCTTATTTTTGTTCAATCTTACTACTAAAATTCATTTTGAAGAAAGCCCCTTTGTAATTTCATTATATTGGAGGCCACATAAAAAATGACAAGTATTAGCGATTCCTGTGTGTATGCATAACAGTGATCTAAATAAGATTTAGATGCCCAGCTCTGATGGTAGTTATGTTGGATCCTCACGTTGGGTCCCATTCTGAGGTGCCTATCAGGAAGATCTCTTAGAAATAGCTATATAATAATAGAAAAAAGGGTTGGACATCCAAATGAGATGTCTCAACACCTGCATTTTAGTCATTATTTGTCCCTTCCTTACATATTTTGTCCTTGGATTCTGTTACTGTTATTTCTATTTCCAGCAAGTCAATAGGATAGATACCCAGAATTTAAAAAGCTAATATAACCCTTCTTGCAAGCAAGGCCAGTCCTGAGGATAAAATATCACACAGAGCAATTTTCTTAACTGTATCAAATGTCAAACCACAACTCATAATGTTGGCAAGCTTTCTTCAGAAAAGTGAATATGTGTACACATGTATACTTATTATACATGCATGATGGCATCTTTATTGATGTTATTGTACATTAAAAATTATAGCCACATAACTGAAAAATAGAAACAGTAGCTGACATCTGGCCAAACCTCCAAGTTATTGTACCACGTGGAATGCATTTTTTCCCCTTATTTTCTGTACTATAAGTGTAACATTTAAAGTACCTTATCACAGACTACTAAAAGTTTCTGAACAAGCAAGATTAAGTATGATCAGTAGCTTCACCTTACAGTGGAGTTTAGCTATTTGTTATCAGGATATTCTACACAAGTTTTGTTGGGCTTTATTTATTTATTAATTTGTTTTGTTTGTTTTGTTGTTTTGTTATTGATGTAGGATATTTCTGAGTGGGTAGGCTTATGACACTTGCTTTCAAAATGATGTTGACCTTATTTTTCTTCTGCGTTGATCAGAATGAAACTAAATCACACTGGGTTTTTTAATGTTTCTTGTCTGTACTCTTCTCCCAGAAGAATTAATAAAAAATAGGGAAAGTCAAACTGGATGGTGTGTGGTAATGATTTCAAAAGCTAGTTATTTCAGATCTAGAAAATTTATTTTATGGAACATTGATGCATATAGCTTAAATACCATATATTTTAACTGTCTGTGACCAAGAAAATAATCTTGTGCTCTTACTGTCACACCTTTTTTTTTTTAAATTTCCCAAGGTTTAATATTTGGAGAGAAAATAGTTTCTTTGTTAGTTGCTATGATATATCAAATCCTAGAATGTTTAAGGACACAGTGTAGTCCTGATGTACCTTGAAGGATGGAATATATGCTGTGAATCACTCTGGTGTTAATTAGAACCCATTGCACTTAAGATTCCTTTTCCTATTTTCCCCTCTACATACACATGCATGATTACACATTCTGATGTATCTAAAAGCAACTGATTGGGTCACTGTTCTAGACATGACAGGAGGTTATATATTTACTGAAACAGAGGACAAAACCTAATCTGCCTATCACCTGATTTTAGTCGGTGTTCACTGAACTTCAGAATAAAACTGAAGTTCTTTCTCAGGACTTAAAACCCAGAGGTCCCGAGGGACCAAAATAAAATCTTAACTATTTAGCCACACTTTTCTTTAATTGATAAATATATATAAACTTTAATTGATAAATATATGTTAAATATTAAAGTCACTGTTATTAGGTTGCATAAATAAATAAGTAATAAAAATAAATGTCTCAGTGTGTAAAGGAACCACAAAGTTGTAGAACTTCTGCAGAAACTTTTCCCACCAAGACTCACTTCAAAATTGTCCAGAGAAAAATTCTGGGGCCTTGTCACAGGGTGAAGCCTAGCCAAATGGATATGCTCAGACAAGTGGGACCTTGACTATATCTGCCTAGCTCAAATATTCTGCATTTATCTTGTAATTTATGGAAAAAAAAAGAAGCAAGAAATGACTTTTGTTATGCAGGTGTTGCTAAATGCACACTTTTTATAACGTGATTAGGGCATGAGACCAGAAGATGACAGAAACCCTGTGACAATCACTAACTGTCATTTCGCACACAAAAAATTGAAGATGTTGGCCTGAGGCTATGTGATTAGAGAGGCCATTGGTGGCTTTTGTTGACAATTTGACAGATGGAAGTAAGTAGTTAAAAGAACAGCACCTTGGGAGTAGAGGGGACCACATCCACGGTTGCCCAATGCCATGCAGAGGGGTAAGCCCAAGGCAGAACCACTCTGGTTATGAATCAGTCCACTAGCCAGGAGCTGACACGTTTTCTGGTCAATGAGCATCCTACTTCTCTGGTTCCATGCTGCTGGTCCAAACTGGATTTGAAGGGACTGTGACCCTGACTGGTATGTGTGAAGTGTGCATGTGTTGCAGAACAGAAATCTGGGAGTTGGAATTGCTATCCACCCGCTGTACACATCCTGTTTATTAAATAAATTTTAGACTATATGTCACTGATTGGTGTGGTTCTGCTCTTCCATCCACCCCACCTAGTGCTGGACTAGATGTAGAGCATTAATGGACCTGGATTTATATTACAATTTATATGTAAATTATGTTTTCCTTTATTTGTGAGTTATTGTTTAATGTTTTGTTCAGCTATCATGTTCTTGATTTTCTTTTGCAGCAGTGCAGCCAGTTAGTAAGTGAACATTAAACATGAAAATAGAAATTAATTTGAAAATCAGAAACAACAGTTTTTAAAATGCATGCTCAAAAGCATAATAAAGATAGTATGTCTTTTTTTTTTAAAACAAGCTCTAAATCTAATATTGCTCCTTCATAACCTGCAACAGGTTATCGCTGTGGAATAATAACCATTTTAAGACATTAGTTAGATATCAGTTATTTTGCTTAACATTTTCTTGTCTTTCATAATAAGTACAATAACATATCTCTGTAAGAAAGATTGTGAAGAAGATGTATGCCCTTGATTGCGCTAACTCAGAAATATTATTTTTCATACCTCTGGAGCTTCCTTTGGGGAATACTTCGTCAGTTAGCAGAAGTCGGTGGATCATCGCATTGCCTGAGGAATAATCCATTTTCCCTATTGAATTATACATTATAATGACTGCTATATTACTACTACAGCCTTGCTGTAGATTCGGTAGGATTCTTAAGATTAGACAACAATTAGAATTTCAAATCAAACATTTTTAGACGCTACACCTGAATAATCCTAATTTTGATCCCAGAAATAAACTGATAATGAATCTGATTAAATACATCTAACTACAATTTACTGGCATTGGGGAGAGATGAACTTGAACACGTGAAGAATTTGAGGTGACATTTTCATTATCTGGTAGTTAATGTGTTTCCTCCAATTCAGTCCAAACTAAAACAAAGTTATATAAATGCTTGACTTGCATTCACTGGCAACAAGCAGAGAAATGTGGTGTATTCATGGAACTAAATATTTAGGAGTTATAGATCTCAACTCCACAATTCACCTTCCTTTAAGAAGGGTTGGTTTTGTCATTTAGATTGTGAATTTAAGTACTCCCTTTTTAACTGATTTTTTTACAGTATTAAGAAAAATACTTTGTGATTCAAGAAACTTAATCATTACCAGTAGTTCTGGTGTGTCAAAGTCTTTCGGAGGGAAATTTGCCTAGTTTCTGGAAAGCAGGATATGCCACACTGCTAGCTTTATCACTTTTGCTTTACTATACTATCTCCACCCCAAGACTGATCATAAAGACATTGAAATTTTTTAACTGCTAGGTTGAGTTAATTCCCCTAGACTATTTCATGCACCTTCATATGTCTTTTTATAAAAACAAAATTGCAGTTTCAAATTTATTTCTATAAAATACAATTATGACCTGGCACTTAAATAGTAAACTATACTCAAATGACTGGTTAAGTTTGCTGAAGACTATCACAGTATCAGCCCAAAGACAGTAACATCTGAGTAACATCTGGATGTACAAGTACATCCAAACTAACAGTCTCACCTGGTTGTTGCCTGTGAAAGAATTTGTTAGCCACACCAAAACATGTCAGAGTGTGTGCAGCAGTTTAATAGTATAGACAATCATGTGTCAGTGCTTAAGTCCCTAAGTCTATGTCTTTATTCTTTTAGAGTACTACTACAGTGTAGTGTATACTTGTTTGTTAGCATAGTATAGTCTAAATATTCTGAAAAATATTATCATTCCCATTTATTTGGTATCATAGTATTTAAATAAAGGAAAAAAATTGTTGTGTTTGGACCAATATGATTCTAATTAGAGAGACTCTTCCCGATAGAGTCTTTCACAAAAGAAAATAAAGAACAAGCAGTATTTTTGTTGCATCATAGGTATATGCCAAAAGCTAAAAATACATTTTTAAAAAAAGTAATATTGTAAAATAAAATAAGCCTGAAAACTACAGCCAAAAGAAAGGAGGTAAAAACCTATTCCTTTTCCTTTCATTCTTGACTGTTGAATAACCATCAATTCACATTTCTTTTGGGTTTGCTAGGTTGCATGCAATATTACAGTCCTTAAGGATAGGTCAGTCTTCATGTAAGAGTTTACAAGAGGGATGAATTCCAGCAATTAATATCTTTCTGTACACATGCTTTTCACAATTAATCAACACCTTTTAATCATATCATGGAAGATTTTATTCTAAAAGTAAAAAAAAAAACCAAAAACCATCTAGAATGCTTAGAAAGTTACAACTCAGTAGAAGTGAGGTGCCTGTTAAGACTTTCACATCTTGCCAGTAATGTTCAATAGGGGAAATTAATCTTAACACACACCATTCCTGATCCAGTGGCTGGAGGTTAAAGACCCCTGCTTGCTCCAGTAGCTGATGCTGAGACCCCACTGGCTCCAGTAGCTGACACCACAGGCCAGGACCTGGCACCAAATTCCACTCACACACACAGAGTGTAGCTGTAGCTAGCACTGAGTCCTTGCAGCACACATACACATGGCACAGAGAGTGAGACAGTTAAGAGAAGATTTAATATATAAGAAGGTGGGATAGACTGCAGTGATCGGGTTCAGTTGCAGTGATCAGGATCAGCAGTTGCTCAGCCAGGCAAGCATACTGACTGACCCCATTTTACACACCACTGTCCCCTTTTATACCATATTCTGTCTAACCCCCTTTCTTTCCTCTCTGCTCCTCCTTCCCCTGCACATCCCCCATGGGTCTGTACAGCTCTATCAATTCCTGCACCCCTCACAGCCCCAGGGTCTCCGCGGTTTACAGTCTTATCAGTTGCAAAGACCAGGTTGATCTTCCTGGAAGTGACACTTGTAGTTTCTTGATAGCCCATCAATTACTGTGAGTGGCAAGGTTTGTTTCCTGTCATTGTCTCCATGTGTGTTTTGTCAGGTCTGTGTCTCTGTCTGTGTCTCTGTATATTTTGTTTCTGGTTTCCCCTTTTTCCCTTAGTTTCCCAATTGACAAGATCCCTGATTAGATAACCTCGCATGAATAAACATTCTTACACTCCCACATGCCCTCACCAAATACAGTGACTGACCAGGCTTGGTTCTCATCACTGTCTCCCCTATGATGTGTTAGTCAGGTTTGTGTTCCTGTATGTTCTTTGTTCATGGCTTCCTCCTTTTTTTCCCCGTTGAAAATGTCCTTGACCAGATACTCTTAAAGGAGCAGACACTCTCCTTCCACATGCCCTTACACTCTTCTTCCTTCTTATATTGATGGGTGAAAAAGCAAAGACACCTGCCAAAGGGGGATGATCTTAGTCAAAACTTATCAGCTTCTGACATCATCTGGAGAGGGATTTTGCAGGCCTACAGCAGTGGAAAAGACTGGAAGGAGGAAAGGGAGGAGAAGTGTTGTCAGAAAGAAAGCACAAAAATTCTTGGGTAGTGCTTGGGTAGAGATCGTAGCTGTCAGAGTCTCTGGCTACAAGTCTAACTGACCTACTTCTCACTGTGAACAGCCTTCACAGTTGTGGTTTCGTTTTTTTTACAGCAAAAGATAGAAAATAAAGTCCATTCATGTACAACCAGCATAGAGCTAAATATCATTCTACTGTTCTATTTAAATGATAAATTGAATAAGTATTAAAATGAGCATTGAGGGGGTGGGGGGTGGAGATTTTTTGTTTGTTCATTTGTTTGTGGTGGTGCTGCAGAATCATTTTCTTTCTTAATTAAAAGAAATTTTGATATTATTAGAAATCTTTATGCTCAGGTTGTGAAGAGAGAAATGTCACGAGAAATAAGGATTTGATGTGATTTCAAGTTAATTGCAGTGTAGAGTAAAAGCACCTCTCAAAGAGTCATTCTTCTCCTACTTCACATATTCCCAAAGTCCAGTGCCACAGCAAGATGCCAGGGCGTAAACAAGGAGAGGGAGAGAAAAAAACTGTAACTAGAGCATTAGCTCAACAGCCTGACTCTTCTTGACCTACACGTTGATTCAGTAAAGGGATATAATTAAGCAGGCAAATTTTACAGTTCTTACTTTTTCCATCCTCTAGCCTACACTCCATCTCTCTCTCTGTTATTTTGAGATTAGGGACAATGAGAGAAGGAATTGAAGTAAAACATATGATAAAAAATTAGTAGGTGTTTCTAAAATCCCAACAGGCTGAAGGCCCACCTGGTTCATAACCTGTCTCATTGCATTGTAACATGACACTGGCTTGACACCTCTATAAATTGAGAAAAGGTGTAAGAAAAGGTACTTCAGGCCCTTGACTTGTGATAAACATGAAAACTTAAATCATGAGCAACCATGTCTCCTGCAGGGATGCAAAAACTTTTTTTCTTTACAGAGGCTGGATGGTAGCAAAGTCTCTGATAGTATTGACAGCTGTACTTTTTATGTCTACTTCTATGTTCCTGTTCATGTTTTTCACTTCCAAAGTTAATACCAAAGACAGATTACACAGAATACTATTTTGCCTTGACCAAGAAGTGACTTCTTTTTAAAAGCCCATTAATTTGTATCAACAGCTAAACTGCTTATACTAGCAAAATATTTCTGCTCATTATTTTCTTGTGCCACATGAGACCATTGACAACAGCTGAATCAAGGCCACCAAAATCTATTTCATTTTTGACCTTTATATCCTGCAGGCTACTGTGATTTTCATCCATCTATAGAATTTCTAGGGTTATATTGTACATACATGATTCTGGAAAAGACTGGAGAAATGAAGAATGGTTTGCTTCAGATGGGATACCTATTGCAATTACAAAACAAAGTACATTATATCAGATAGGTCAAATCATGCCTCCATTTTTAGTATCTTATACAGACTTGCAATACAGTTGGAATTTTCTGTCTTGCTGAAATGCTAGAATCCTTGGCCTTTTTGAAGCATGACTTTTACAGTTCAACTAAAGCAACTATATTGCAACATTGATAGTATGCCCCTAACTCAAAGCATTTAACACCATGCGTAGTACTGTTTTTGATAACAGAGGTATTTAAAGTTAATACGTGTCTGCATTTCTTTTAATTGTCAGACAATAAAGATCGTGCACTCATAAGAGATCTGTGAGCTAGTATACAACTTAATTTGATGTTTCAACATGCTATAAAAACACAATCCTTAGAAATTCTGACATAATTGAAGTTCATTTCTAATGTTAGTGAATTCAATTTGTGTGCAGTTTTGTTTTGTTTTTATGAGAACCAATTGCAAGACAATTATAAGATACATAAAGAGAAAGTAAGAGGAGAAAAATAAACTATAATATTAATTCTCTCTTTTTATACTTAAATGGCAATACTGACTAAAGTCTATGAAATAAAAATAAACATTGTTGTACAATTTATACTCACTCTTAGATGTCTTGAGATAAAAATGAATTTATTTTAAAATGTGTTTTAATGAGGAAAAACATCTAGACCCATTCAAATATATCCAGAATATTATCCTTTTAATATAGTTAAAAAAGCACTTGAACTTGAGCACATAAGCTTCTGATGTATGGCTTAATTTTAATAATTACTTACAGTGAAATGAAACTCTGATGAATGTTATGTGACTTGAATGCGTTCTGTAAAAGTTTGTTTCTGTTCATTTAGTTTGTGCCAGAGTGCTATAAGCTTCAGAAAAAAAAAAAAAAAAAAAAAAAAAAAAAAACAACAAAAAAAACAGAAAGAAAGGAAAAAAAGAAAAAAAAAAAAAAAAAGGAAAAGAAATTGCTGTACTTTCAGGTATATAGCCTAGTGCTTATCTGCACTTCCAATGACCCACACATCTCTTTTCAGATGAACTATACCCTTAATAACCCTTTCCAAAACAAAATAAAATAGGAGAACCAGAATTAACAGAGCTACTAAGAAAGAAAGGAAGCATACTACAGTAAAGTAGATACAAAGAAAATATTAAGGAGAAGGGCTTGGTAGAAAATTGCACTTTATTGCCATAAATAAATTCAACCTACACTGCTGCTCAGTCATAAGCTTCTTTCAGATAATCTGGGATTTACTTGCAGGAAATTTGGTAACACATACTGTTTCTAAAGAAAACGTAAATATATAGATTATATATTGTAATATTACTACTGTAGATATCCTCAGTATAGACTTTCCATATATGTCATATGGTTTTCTGTAACTTTTTTTGAGGGGAAAAAAAAAGAGGGAAGAAATATGCATTCTCCCAACTTCCTCCATGTAGTCAAGTATGATTTTGCACTTTGGATTTATAGGTTTAATTAGTTATATCAAGAGTATGGATTTGGGAATAAAGTTTGTTTAACAATCTTCTACATCTTGATCTGCATATCATCTGGAAAGGCCCACAGTTAATCTTTCCAAGGACAAAGTTCCAAAATTTCATGCATTAGTGAAAAATAGTCATTTTTGTGAAACTGCAAGGTGAGGATTGACAGAGGAATCAGACCTAGGTCGTTAAGCATGGGATAACTCACTGATTTTAGTTATCTTAGAACGTGTTCTCAAAGGTCTGCCTGATAGGGACTAAGCAGAAGATGACCATATTTCAATGAATTTACCTAAAATTGCACCTCTTGCTTTCAATTCTCCCCTGAGGTGAGCAGGGTCATCGAAATACTTTACGTGGAGATGATATCATTCAATCTTCACTTTCTGTGCTGCTATGGTGAATTACAATAGTCTAATCTGAAAATAAGGGAAGTTGTGGAAGTAGAAGCTATTATGGTCAGGGTCTCTTTTGAGATAACTGGCCAAATTACAATGTCTTATCTCCAGTTTTTTGTGTATGCTTGAACTTTGGTAAGTATGATAAAAATACTCAGACTTATAGATGGAAACAATGCAGATGTCTATACCTCAACTAATCCTTTATAATCATCAGAAAGAACTCAGCACTTCCAAGGTGAATTTAATTTTATTTCTTGTAGAGCATAAGATTAAATAAATAATTTTATAGTTAAGAAAATTTAAATAAATAACCCTGGGACTACTGAAGAACTGGAGTAGTTTTGGACTCCATGTCCAAGTTGAGAAGCATGACTACATCCCTGAAATTCATATCCAAGCTCATATGAAAGTCAAGTTAAAAAGACTAAATCTCTACCATATCTTAGCACTTCACATTTCTAGCTGTATCTGAGCACCATTAGGTCTCTGAGTTGCTTTGAGCATCTACTTAGGCCATTATTTTTGCTAGGGTTTTTTGTTTCATAGGTAATTCATTCTGCTGCCCTAACAGCTGCAAACAACTACTCCACAGAGGCAGAAGGGCTGCTTAAACTAGCATTATTGCTAAAGAAATGCACATCAAACTCCAGGATAAGTCACTGGCTCAAAAGCAGCCAAACTGCTTCATGGATACTAACCAAGTACAGGGTGTCACGTCCCGCCTGTGCGGGAGAGGTGACTCAGATTCGCAAATTCTCTCGGTATGGATTAAGGTGAAACGACACTCAAGGTCTGTACATAAGCAAAGACTTTTACTCTATAGCTAGGCTCATTAGTAAATAATTGGATAACAGAAAAACTTGYCRCTCGCCACTGATGTGGGAGTTTATGAAATAATTGGGTAGCAGAAAAGCCCGTTGCTYACCACTGCTGTGGGAGTTTATGCCTTGYGTTACTTACTAGGAAAAGGTAAAAGAATAAAAGAAAGAGAGAAGGAGAGAGCGAGAGAAAGAAAGAGAGAGGAAGAGATCACCGGTCCAGGTTCCAGCGTTGGTCCAGCCGGTGGGGGTCTCTGGTCCGCAGGAGCGCTCCTTCAAAAGTTCCCGAAAATGAGTCTCAAGTCCCCAGATCGAAAGTCGAAAGAGAGAAGGAACCTATTCCCCTCCTTGCCTTCCCCTTTTATGCCCGCCGTTCACTTCAAACTGCCTCTCTGCTACGGGGGTAGTTTCGTAGTTCACTTCTACTGGTTCCTATATGCCTCGTCTTCACTTAAAGTGACAGTGTCCTTTCTTTTTACTGCGCATATTCTGTGGGGAAGGGGCTTTGTTGGGCAGGGGGCTTTTCCTGCTGGTGGGTGGATTTTTTAGTATGCTAATTAGGATAGTTCACTCAGTTCAAGTAGTTGTTTCTTTGGTTTTATCAGTCGCTCTTGTTTTCTTAACACTTATCTGGATACTCCCTTATTTGGCCGACTTATGGTGTCATCATATTTCTTCTCCCAAGGCCAGACCCAGTTAACTCTCTACAGAGGAGCCTTCCTGGGATTCACCATCCCTCAGTCTTGCGAGTGTTTGAGACATTCCTCGGACAGGCTCAGGGGATCTCCACCCCCTGCTCCCTTATCAAGTTTTGTCTCCTGTCGCTGGAAAACAGGTCTGTGTTCCAGTGGGTTACAAGTTGGCCTTGCTGTTAGCTGCCAGTTGGTCTCTTACACAGGGCAACTTCACTTGCAAATTGAATGAACGACCACATTAGGTGTTGGTTTTTTTCATTTCATAGATCTGGCTCTGGCTCAGTGAACTCTAGGAATTTAGATGGGATCCACTTCTTAAATCTAGATACTTAGAATGTACACGTACATCTGAGTTAGGCACTGCAGGCTATCGTTATAGTCAGCTAACCATTACTGTCAAGGGATAGATATGGATACATTTAGGGAGTGATTCATTTTCATTCTGAAATAGGGTAGACTAATTGCTCCCCAGAAGTATTTTTTTCTTTCTATTGATCATAAGGGGAGACTCGGATGACTAGTTCAGTACATAGAAGTATAAAGTTAGGGGAGATAAAGATGACACATTTGCACACCTGGTGCTTTAGGAACTTTGACAGACTGCTGAGTTAAACAGGGTAGAAAATGTGTGGTCGACATCAGGAGATGGGTAACTAGAAAACTCTGTGAAAGTCCCCAGAGGGAAGGAATGGAAATTTGAGGATTACTTTGAATTACTTTTTAAATGATTGCAGGCAACTTTGTGTTTAGTTTTGCCAGCTTTCTTTTTTTCAACTAATCAATAAGGTGTTAATTCTCACTGTATTTTGCATAATCACAGGGATGCTCAGCTTCAGATACTTGCTAACAATAAATGATTTTAACTCTGTGTTAGCAGCATTTTGTGTTTTTTCTTCTTCTTCTTCTTCTCTGAAGAAGCACACCTTTGATAACTTATGAAATGAAAGCTTCTTTCTGGAGATATCAAGAGGTTTTTTTTCCCCCTGGGTAGATGGAGTGGCATCAAGAATTCAAAGAAAATTCAAGAAACAGTAACAGTATTCAGAAGAGACAATCCTCAAGCTAGTCCATGCAAATGCATTTACACTGTCTGGAGATCCAACACACAGCTGCTTCTTCATGCTGACTGGTGAAGGGCCAGTGGGTTTCCATGCCTGAGACAGGGATCCCAAATTTGGGGTTTCGAGATTTGAACAGGGGGCAACTTAGTGTCAGGGTGCCGCGCGAACTGACCGATCCTTCAGGAACAGAGAGCTGCCAGCCAGGCCCTGTCCCACTGCCCCAGCCAGAAGCAGGGCAGCTGGGGACCACTGGGGCAGCCCCAGCCCCAGGCATCGGGCACCTCCACGGGGACAGGGATGGACTGACGTTGGGATGGGACGTGGGCCCGCGTGTGGGTGCCGGGCAGCGGGGCCCATGGCTAGACAGGGCAGGGATGTGGGGAGCTGGACACCAGCCCTGCTGTGGCATCACTGGGGCAGGGGCTGATGGCCCCAGGTGGATGAGATGGGATTCCTCATGGATCCATGGGTCAGGGCCATTCAGGCCTGTTACTGCCCTCAATTCCTTGACTCTGAAGGTTAAAACCTAGTTTCTGTTTTGTACTGTGTGTTTCACAGATGTGCACAAAGAAAACAGAAATGGAAAGTTAGCACTGAGCAGCAGGGATATATTCATATCATGACGTCGCTATTGGCTAAACTGAAGAAGTTATTAAATCAGCAATGAGGATATTTGAGAAACTATGAAGAAGAGAAAGTTGTAACTATTATGGTTATGTTCCTTTGAACAGCCTGTAAAAATCCAGCACTTCATAGTACATTAACAAAGCCACAATGAACAGGATAATAGGATGAATATTAAGCTGATAAACTTTTGTAAAGACCATCTGCAGTAACGTCACAAAACCATTTGATAACATCTAAAGCAAACAGTGTTCCTGCAGTCACAGAAACTGCTGATGCAATACTAACATGAGAGAAGCAGTAAATCAGAATAAAGACCTATTTTAATAACAAGGAAAAATAAAGCTGTATACGAAGATTCCAGTAATTTGCAAATAAGAGACAGCCATGCAACTGCAAAGTACATTTAAGAAAGGGAGGAAAACTCATCAATAGAAAAAAAAAAGGTGTTATCAGAAATACACTAAAACTTACTAATATTGTAGGATAAACTACTGAGATTATCTGGATAAGTAAAGTTGCTGTAAAATCATTTAGAATACTTGTGTTTTCCACAAATTAAAATAACCTTTTGTGAAGAGTGATTAAGACTTACTTTTTTAAAGTGACTAGCGTCAGTTTTGTATACCTACTCCTGTTTTTAGTATGTAGGTCTTCTTCAGTATTCCAGCTACAATATGTTAGGATATACTAGCTGGTGGGAGAAAGGTTTGTACTAAACCCTAAGTTTAATGCTTGAGTAAAGTTCAAAACAGGTCTCAGCCACCTAAAGAGAAATTTAAACAAAAAGTAGGAATTTAAGTCCAAAATACAAGATTTAAAGACTTGTATCCTCTGCTAATAGTGTAAATACGTACATTCTGTAGCAATCTTAAGAAGAACTGCTTTCTTTTAAATTACTCAAATATTTAAAAACTCTGCTTCTGTACATGGACAGAATCATCTTTCATTTGATGGAGGTGAGTAGCTGGACATCTTACTCAACTTACTTAGGTGGGGAACAGAAATCACATATTCATTTGCTTTTCTCACCACTAATGATGGGTCGTTCTGACAGTACATCTATCAGACTGGTGTTTTGACAGAAATATAATGAAAGAAGTTATTTCTCTTAAATAATTAGGACAACGGCTGTTCCTGTCTCCTTTTTAATCCTATAGGTTTTCAACCAGAGCAAAGGTTCTTCTACCTTCACTAAAGACTATCTGTGTGTATTCTGCTTTTGCTCCACCCTATAAAATACCAACATAATTTTTAGAAAAAGAACTAGACTAGAAAGATACCTGCCCATGGCTGGGCTGGGCAGGGCTGTGGAGAACTGGAGAACAGCCCTGCTGCAGCATCATTGGGGCAGGGGATGATGGCCCCAGGGGGCTGCAGTGGGGTCCTTGGCCATGGGCAGGGTGGGGGAACCACAGATAGGGCTCATCACAGGGGCAGTAAGGCCTGTTACTGCCCTCCAGGCATTCTCTCCCAGTACAGTGTGTCCTCACAACTTTCGGGGATTTGGTCTCGTAAGGGATCTGCTGTGGAGGCACGTAATTGCTGTGGGCTGTCAGTGGCTTTCTCAGGCCACACAGAGGCAGGTCAAGTACAGCTGCCTGGGAAAGTGACATGGCCTGGAAAACTTGGGGGTATGGGGACATGGTAACCACCTATTTTGGGGGGTGAAGGGTCCTGGCCACCACTGATGGGCTCCAGAGACTTGGCAGCAGTGGAGGGGGGCAGGTCTAGGGCTGGGTAGGTGTTGGCACTACAGGGACATCAGAGCCAAGGGAGGAGTGGGGATTATGAAACAGTAAAGGTAAATTCATTGGGTTTATAATAGGTTCCTTGTGTGGTTATTAACTGTTCAATGCATCCAAGGTGTCAGTAAGAACAAGCACAGAAACCTTTGCATCTTCAGCTGAAATATAGCATGATCTTAGCAAGTATACTGGTTGACATGACCCCTGTTTCTATGAAGGGTGACAAATTATAACAGTAATTCATTCATATTCTGGCTACACTTATCAAAAACAACTACAGCAATAACAAAAAAAAAAACCCAAAACAAACCAACAACTGTGAGTGAGATGATAATTTTTCAAAGCATTTTCTTACCTTTCATGGAATTTTTGATGAAGTGTTTTCCAATAGCACTCCATCATATACAATGTAACTTTGTGAGGACTGGAAGAGTTAATCATGGTACAATACATGGAGAAAGTTTCAGAAAGAAAAACATAATTGATCCAGAACAAGAAGAAAGTCGGGGGTTTCTTTGATTTGTGTTTTGTGGGTTTTTTTTAAAGTAACAACAGAACATGTTGTTGTATGGATTTACCCCAGGCAGAAGTCATCAACCCGTTTCTCATCAGACTTCCAGTATTTAATTTTATGCTATCTAAGGTCTTCAGCACCTCATCAGAATAAAGAGTTACTAATACCTACTCCAAAGGGTGCTGTAAGAATAAATTATTACAAGCTGGGAAACACCATGATAGAAGCTATAAATACCTGAATAAACAGAACCCTGGACAGTTTTATAATTAACAGAATAGAACAGGTTCCCCTGGAGAAATAAGAAAAAGAAATGAACTCAATGTTATTTGTTAAAGAGGAAATTCAGAGAAGAGAGTGTAGTCCATAAAAGCTAATATTATATATATCATAGTGATTTTAGCATCCTTCCCAGACGCTTGTAAAGATGTCTGTTGATCATCATGTGTATATTAATATATTTTTAAAGTTATTTTATTCCTACCATTTCACAAGATATTCTACAAGATCTTTGATTTGTTGAACTATTTTACCCTTACTTTTTACAAATAATCAAGACAAAACAGGCAAAGCTGACTTTTTAACATATGTTGGGACTTAACTGAAGTTATGTAATAATTATAGTGATATGGATCTAAAATGATCTCTAGACAAATGTAGATATTAATTAATGCTAAGTTCTGATCAAAGTCAGATTTGGGTTTGTTTTGTTTTTTTTTTTAAATATGTTACTATGAATGTTTCTAGTGAAAATATAATTTGTGGACAAACTGATACTCACAGAGGTCTAAGTATCTAAGTATTATAAGGAATTTTTAACAGGGTTAAAAAGTATTAATAAATGATTCTATATTATTATCACAAATTGTGAAGGCGTTATATGTGACAAGTGCCTTGCCAGGACTATGGAGTACGTGGCTACATGGCTACAGGTAAATCAGTCAGTTCCACAAAACTTCTCCAGGTCCTGGATCTTAAGTCATCTACATTGTTAGAAAGATCCATTTCAGATTTAGGGTCTATGCCAGCTAGTATTCTCTCAAAGAGTGTGTGGGCACAATTTGATAATTAGCATGGGAGGACTGGAGAATTTAATAATACAGGCATGGATTAGTTGTCCTTGGTTACCAGAAATGATCCCAAGATCATTTAATTTACAAGTGTAAGGGTAGCTCCAGAGTTCTGCTGCACCTGAGAGGTCAGGAAAAAGAAATATTCCTTGCCTATATGGCTAGACCTCTGCTTTTGTGTCTACTGAGCCAATGAGGAGGAAAATAAAGAAATGGGTGGTTCAGCAATACAGGGTAAGACACATGGTGATATTACTATTGGTGCAGTTCTGCAGGCAACCAACTGAGTTGATTGGGTTTGTACCAGACCAGTATCCACCAAAGTGCAGGAAAACATTTTTAAGAGTGTACCCTAAGGATACAGTGACCTAATATCAGAATTCATTCCAAAATGTGGATTCAGTCTTCAACTATTCGCTAATAGTAAGGTTATTCTGAGGACATTAGCACCTGACCTTCCTCACGTTAACTTATGCAGGCCTTAATGGATATTTCCGTAACCCTTACAACAGTGATTGCATTGTACATTACTGCTAATTGAGCTTTAGACTGTTTAGGTCTGGTATTGTTAATAATCAAGTAATGGCACCACAAAGCTAAGTGGATGGTCACTTGCTTTGCTTCTGTGACTCCACGATCAATGAGTACTAAATGCCTGCTTCTGGCAATACCTAGGATTAAACAGGCAAATTGATACACAAACACAAAGATGCTGCACACACAATCCAGGCAACACAATTTTGGATTGCTTGTGGCACCTAGACTGATAGGAGTTCTCACCATTCCTAAATCAAAAAGTCAAAGCAAGTAAGGATTATGGTGTCCCAGAGTTTTACTCAGAAATTCAGAAACCTAAGCCCATTTTCATTTTTGCTGGAGGGGTTTCAATTCTGCCAATCTGCTCTTCCAGATGAATAAACTAACCAGCTATCAGGTATAGGAGTGGGAATCTTCAGCTCCCTCCTTCAAATTATTAGATTTTGCATGAAATAATTAAATATACATTGTTCCAGAGAAAGATGGAGTAAGAGACATCATGAAATTCTAACCAAATGGTCAGGGCTGTTACCTGTCACAGGGGAAACCTGCCTCCCAAGTGCTGTTCTACTGAGTATTTAATTTATAATACTTAAATGTTCATTAATATGTAAAATGAAAAATGGGTCTCCCCCTTTTTAAATCAAGGCTGTACAGATCAAAACTCTTCTTTTTCTGTCCCAGTGAATATTTAATTAATATTAAAGTGAAACAGCTTTTCCCAAAAAGGATTGAGAGCTTAACCTGTAATTTACAGCTTAACAGGAGTAGGAGATGCACGTTTTAATTCTCTCAGGTAAAAAGGAAATTGAAATTGGGTTTCATCTCCCAAGTGCTAGGATTTGAGAAAGATGTTACTCTAATATCTTCTGAGTGTTGTGGTTTAACCCCAGACAGCAACTAAGCCCCACACAGCCACTCGCTCACTCCCCCACAGTGGGATGGGGGAGAGAACCAGAAGGGTAAAAGTGAGAAAACTCATGGGTTGAGTTAAAGACAGTTTAATAGGGAAAGCAAAAGCCGCACACGCAAAGCAAAGCAAAACAAGGAATTCACTCAGTCCTTCCCATCGGCAGGCAGGTGTTCAGCCATCTCCAGGAAAGCAGGGCTCCATCACGCATAACGGTTACTTGGGAAGACAAACGCCATCACTCCAAACATCCCCTCCTTCCTTCTTCTTCCCCCAGCTTTATACGCTGAGCGTGACCTCATATGGTATGGAATACCCCGTTGGCCAGTTGGGTTAGCTGTCCTGGCTATGCTCCCTCCCAGCTTCTTGTGCACCTGGCAGAGCATGGGAAGCTGAAAAGTCCTTGACCAGTGTAAACATTACTCAGCAAGAACTAAAATGTCAGTGTGTTATCAACATTCTTCTCATACTAAATCCAAAACATAGCACTATACCAACTACTAGGAAGAAAACTAACTCTATCCCAGCTGAAACCAGGACACTGAGATTACTATGTAGGTTGTCTACCTGATTCTAAAAGAGGTTTCACGATCAAGAGTACTACAAGGAAGTAATTGTGTCAGTTCCTGCCTAGCTCAGGTGTTGCTCAGCATTTTGAGACATGAGACTGTGTAATGGCCAGGTGTCCTACACTTAGCAAGGAAACCACCACACTCCTTACATCTGCCTATGCTTCTGATTCTTTAAGTGATAGATAGAGTTGGCATGTTGTCTTCCTGGGTGTCGTGGTTTAACCCCAGCCAGCAACTAAGCACCACACAGCCGCTCGCTCACTCCCCCCACGGTGGGATGGGGGAGAGAAT
>JAYKAV010000526.1:0-52987 GCA_035582835.1 Phoebastria nigripes | reverse complement strand
CATTGGCCAGTTGGGCTAGCTGTCCTGACTATGCTCCCTCCCAGCTTCTTGTGCACCTGGCAGAGCTTGGGAAGCTGAAAAGTCCTTGACTAGCAGACTACTTAGCAACAACTAAAAACATCAGCGTGTTATCAACATTCTTCTCATACTAAATCCAAAACATAGCACTATACCAACTACTAGGAAAAAAAAAATTAACTCTATCCCAGCTGAAACCAGGACACTGGGTATATGGGTATTCTCACAAATTCGAAAGTCATTCCCCCACTGGATGAAATAACAATATCATTTCATCTTTATTTCACTACCATTTCATATTCTTCATATTACTAGTTTACTACTTAGCAGGCACTCCAAGTTTCAGTTCTAGTCCAATATTTGAAGAACCTTGTGTTTGGGGAAGAGAGTTCAGCTCTTTAATAAGGTAATATGACATGTCATGTGTCTTTGTGTTGGTCCTGTGATTAAACACCATATGATCTGGTAATTGGGAAGAGGCAGAAAGAGTTGGTCATATATGGGGAGCAGAGCTTTTAGAAACTTCTCTTTGAGCAGGGAGCCAGGTAAGGTGGCACACTCATCCTGGCTACAGGAATTTCAAAGTTGTGTGTAGAAAGAGTTGGTGAAGAAAAAGACAATCTATGCATCTTTAACATAAATATATAAAATTCTTTTTTCAGTGGAAGACCATGACATCAGCCGTGTGATTGAGTCCAATACAAAGTCCTTCACGCTGTGCAAGCCTAAGTTATGCACTAGTTTTCCAGAGCTATATGACCTATGCTCCTTATAGGGCACAAAAAGTGTCAGAGGAAAAGTGGATAATCCTAAAAATAAAGTCCAAAGTAAAAAGAAGTTCCACATTTTAGAACTCTTTGGAACTAGAATGTTTTCATTGGTCCTGGCTCCCTGCCTGTCCCCTCAGTTCCTTCCTCTGGAAGCTAAAGTGAACAATACCTGTAGTGTAAATCCCAGAAAGCAGCTGACTCCATGTTCTGCTGTCTGTGGAATGAGGTCTATGAAGCATTTCATGCTGATAAATGGCCAGCTTGACAAAGGGAGAAATAAACAAGATGATAGATACATTTTCTTCCTTGTGATGTTAAAAAGACAAAACAAAATAAAGAACAGCACAAAAGAAAAAACACCAGGGGGTGGGAGGGGGAACCTCATTTGTATTGTCCTAATTGTGAAGGTTACAGTGAGCTCCTTTAAATTTAAATTCATGTCTTGCAGTACTTTGGACATAGTCATTTGGAAAACTGCTTTGCATTGTTTAGCGCCACCTGAAATGTAAAGCATATCTATCCAGACATTGCCTTCCCACATGCCATGTAGTTGAACACACTTTAAATGCCAAAAGTTAGATCTTGACAGAAGTCTTGTTTTGTTCTTTGAGTGTTTCTATTAGTTCTCCTTTCTGCTCTTCCAATTCTGTTAAAATGATTGTGTAGTTCTTCATATCCAAGAAAGTCAATGAATTTAAAACATTTTCCTGTTTTCTGCCTGCCTCCTAAATGCCACACATCTATTTTACTAGGACAACAGGGCGGACATTTCCAGAACAAATACAGTTGTTCACACAAGGATATCTGTATTCTCAGAAAGCGAGCTCCTCTTTGGAGATTTGTATGAATTAAAAATGTCTGTACAAATACTATTTTCCAACCGAAACAAAGATTACATTCTGCATAGTCAAATCAGGATTGGCATTTTGCAAAAATATTGTAAGTCTTTCTTATTTCTATTTGCGTCTACGTAAAAGCAAGCAACTCTGCAGTGAACAAGCACCAAGGAAGTGGTGGCAAGGGCAGAATGATAAGTCCTGCTTTCATATATAAGCAAACTTCCACATCATGATGTATGCCCATTAAATTAGCATATTTGGCAAGTGAGCAATGTTTCATATATTTGAACTGCATGTTTTTGAAGAAATGTTTTAGAAGCCAGTCACATTGTTTATCTCATTTCCTAGCTGATCCTCTGTGAGTGACAAAATTCCATACAGGCTAAGAGGTCATAAGAGAAAAGGAAAGGGAAGGGTGTGCTGGTTTTGTCTGAGATAGAGTTAATTTTCTTCATAGTAGCTAGTATGAGGCTGTGTTTTGGATTTGTACTGGAAACAGCGTTGATAACACAGGGATGTTTTAGTTACTACTGAGCAGTGCTTACACAGAGTCAAGGCCTCTTCTGCTTCTCACCCCACCCCACCAGCAAGTAGGCTGGGGGTGCACAAGAAGCTGGGAGGGGACACAGCTGGGACAGCTGACCTCAACTGACCAAAGGGATATCCCATACCATATGATGTCATGCTCAGCAATAAACTAGGGGAGAGGTTGGCAGGGGGGCCGCGGCTCGGGCACTGGCTGGGCATCAGTCAGTTGGTGGTGAGCAATTGTTTTCATTTGCATCACTTGTCTCTCTTGGATTTTATTTCTCTCTCTTTGTTATTTTCCTTTTCACTCCGATCTTGTATTGTTATTATTATTATCACTATTATTATTATTATTAATAATAATAATATATTTTATTTAAATTGTTAAACTGTTTTAATCTCAGCCCACGAATTTTCTCACTTTTACCCTTCCTATTCTCTCCCCCTTCCCACCAGGGGTGGGGTGGGTTAGTGAGTGGCTATGTGGTGCTTAGTTGCTGGCTGGGGTTAAACCACGACAAAGAGGAAAGGAAAGAAAGGAAAGAATGAATTCAAATAACATTTCAACAATATTAAAGCCATGCATGATCCATGAATGGGATAAAAGGATTCTTACAGCAACAAAAAATTCACATATTTTTGGTGTTAATTATTTTAGGCAATGATATAAACTTCATTGAGTTCCATAAAACATCTAGGAAGGACACTTAATGAGTTTTGTTTATGCATTAGTACCTCCATATGTTTTCTTGAATGTATGAATATAAAGCCTAAAATGAGGTACAAGAGACATTTTAAAAATACGGAAAGATGGGACAGGCAATTATTTTTCACTGAAAGACACCAGAAGATAAGTGAGTAGTTCTCTAATCATACTAAAAATTGAATGGACAAGATATGAGCAAAATCTAATCTATATACTTTGGTATCTAAAAAGAGAGACTGATGTGTAAAATTCATGTGTGCATTATAACCAATAAAATCTTAGTGTAAAATGCATATAGAGTATCAGTGTTCTTATAACAAGATCTTAGTCAAGTCCTTTTTGCATCATCTCCTCCTACATCTGTAATTAGTTTCCCAACTTTCTGTTTTCCTTAGGAGTGGAGACAATTCTTTCCTC
Organism: Phoebastria nigripes; assembly: GCA_035582835.1. Taxonomy (NCBI): domain Eukaryota; kingdom Metazoa; phylum Chordata; class Aves; order Procellariiformes; family Diomedeidae; genus Phoebastria; species Phoebastria nigripes. The sequence continues at coordinate 49,709 of JAYKAV010000526.1, read as the reverse complement.
TGGTTGCAACCCGCCGTCACCTTTAGCTGTTCCACAGCCTGCTGGATTGAACACTGTTTTCAGGTGGGAAGGTTGAGTTTTACGCTCCACATCAGCAGGGCAATAACATATACATACTGCCTTTTGCACGTTATAGCATTCTGATCAGTAAGCTGCTCTGCAAAATGTAGGTAGCAGTTACACTAGTCATTTGTCAGCAGTCTCCTTTCTTTAACAGTATCTCCTACTCAGTGAAGTTATGTCGCTGTCTTTTTTTCAGGCTTGAGCACTGACCTGCAATTATCTCACTTCTTATCTCAATTAAGACTCTCCAAAGGAATTTGCTGTGCAAAACAGTTAGTCCTAATCATGGACTATTACAAAGTAGTCATAGAATCAGAGAATCATAGAATCACAGAATGGTTTGGACTGGAAGGGACCTGTAAAGGTCATCTAGTCCAACCCCCCTGCCATGGACTGGGACATCTTTCACTAGGTCAGATTGCTCAGAGCCCCATCCAACCTGACCTTGAATGTTTCCAGGGATGGGGCATCCACAACTTGTCTGGGCAACCTGTTCCAGTGTCTCACCATCCTCATCGTAAAAAAATTCTTCCTTATGTCCAGGCTAAACCTACCCTCTTTCAGTTTAAAACCGTTGCCCCTTTTTCTGTCACTACAGGCTTTGCTAAAAAGTTTGTCCCCATCTTTCTTACAAGCCCCCTTTAAGTATTGAAAGGCCACAACAAGATGTCCCCAGACCTTTCTCTGCTCCAGGCTGAACAACCCCAACTCTCTCGGCCTTTCTTCATAGGAGAGGCGTTCCAGCACACTGATCATTTTCATGGCCATGGTCAGGTTTCTGGCTCTCTCTGATCTAGCAGTATTAGGCATACCCTTAGACTCTTGTCCCTAGCATAGACTCTGAGATTTACTTTCACAGGAATCTAAAAAATGTAGGTTTGAAGAAGTCCCTGGATACCATTTAGTTCAATGTCCCGCTCAAAACACAGTTAGTGTCAGGGGCTGATCCAGTCATTCAGGATTTTGCCTAGTCATATCTTAAAATTGTGAGAGATGGAGATTCCACTGCTTTTCTGGGCAGCCCATTCCAACATTTGTCAACATTACTGTGAAGAATTTTTTCTTTATGTCTAATTGGATACTTCCTTGCTACAATTTGAGACTGTTGTCTTTTTTCTTTTCATTGTGTCCTTTTCACCTCTTCCTTTTATTGTACTGTTCATGTAGATATGCAGTTCAGCTCTGTCCAGCCACTATTCAAGTCAGTCAGGAACTCTTGATTCAGAGACAGGTATATTCTGCATTTCTTGTGCCAGCTTTGAATGGCTATAAGTCTTCACTAATTTTCTAGGGAGCTTGATTTGAACTCTTCTCTGATTCACAATTCTGGATCCTGCCCACAGCTTTCAGCCTTAGAGAAAGCTGGTTAATTAATGAGGTTTTTAACAGATCTAAAATTGTAAAACAGGAATTAAATTATCTGTATCTGAACAGGGAAGAAGAATCATTGTAGCAAAGACAATGTGGTGGAAAAGAAAAACAGGTCTGTGCACAAACAAATTAGGTCCTGATGTAACTTCAGTGACATAATTGCAAGAACATTTGATAACCTCAGAGTTCACTTTGGTAAGCAGATGCTAAAAGGCCCAAGAGCATACAGTAGGACAAATTTTACCTTAAGGACATTTGCAAAGTTACTGCTTTATGTGTGATTTTGGATATTACTAATACATACATAGAACCGCAAATTAATCTCTGTTGCTACACATTTCTCTATTAACACAAGTTTTAGCGAAAACTCACTCTAAATACAGAATACTAAAAAAAGAAAAAAAAAAAAGAAAACTAATACTATCTGGTACTGTAAATCAAGAATACATGAAGAATGTAATGAAAAAACTTTATGAAAAATATGCTATAAGTTGTTCATAACATCCAACTGATTTCAGCATTTTTTTAGTCAAACATCTCCACACAAAAAGAAGACATATTTTTCAAAATATTTTTTGAATAATAGTTTATTTTTTCAATAAGTTGTAATAACTATAACTATTTCATTGTCCACCATTCTTTTGCAATAGAGAAAAAATGTTGKTTTTTTTATTTATTTGTCCCTGAAAATCAGGGGTTCCATATCCAAATAACCCATTTTCATAGGCAGCACCTTTAATAATCTTTTTGAATATGTTGGCCCTTGGTTATAGTTGCAGCAACATAAACCAAGAATATCTCAAAGAAACACCTGCCTGTACATATTAACATATTAGTTCCTAGTTTGCTGCAGCAAGAATGAAGTTTGACTGATACAATTTTTCATTTGCCCATACTTTATGATTGTGAAGGTTTTTCTGTGTACTGATACAGACTTTTTATATAATGTAATACATGAAAAGGTTACAGTAACGCTTGTGTGACTTGTTAGATTTTGAATCACTTTATGAAAATAAGAAAAAAGACAGAAAAGTATATTTTGGCAACTAGATACCAGAAAGTAAATCTAACATTTCCATTTTCCACGTAAAAAGACACCCCTGACAGTTATGCCAATTCTATCTTATTTGATGCAGAATAACAAACAATAAGAAACACATTTTAGTCAAATATAATAATTATATAAATAAAGATGAAAATGACAGAACATAACTGAAACCTCTTTTTTAATGTTTATAGTGGATGGATTTTAATAAGTGATATCTAAAAATCAATGGGTAAAGATGGACTATTTCTTAGTCTTATCAGTAAAAAGGATATACATAATGCTGCTAGTGGGTCAGGCCTTTTTTCAGTAAATTTATCATGAAAACTCTTCTAATCAGTGATTGCAAGTATTTTCAAGTGAAATTTTCAAGTTTTGTTTGTTCACATTCTTAAATACAGGACTCAAGGAACACATTAAGCACATGACTCAATGGATATCATCGGATATGTCTGAGCTGGTAAATGGTAATCAATTGCTAATTACAATTTCCTATTTTATGAGTTAAATGATACTGATTAATCCTTCTTTTTTGTTTTTTAATCACTTTTGAAATTATCTTGTTTTATCTTACTACCTAATAACAGAAATCCTGGAAAGAAAATCTTGAATGATTGATTTATTTTTTCAAAACAAAAAGGTTGGAGGAAGGACTTCTGTTAAGCACCTCATTTAATGATGTCAGACCAGTCTAGAGCTAGACCAAATTATAGTCACTAAAATGCCTATGATGTGGAAAGGAGATCCTCAGCACCAGCTGTTTGACTCTACAGATCTTGTCCTAGCACAGAGAACCACTCCCTAGCGCAGACAAAGCATACACTGCTATACTTTAATCTTGTTTTCATTCATATGTTGTAGGTGGATCCCATTGATAGCATAAAAGGTCAAATTATTCTCTAAATAATACTCATAATCCTTTAAAACTGAGCATTTTTTATAAAAGTGGGAAAAGTAGATTGAAAACCTTTTTACACAGGATCCTAATACATAAGTTAGTATTAAGTCTTGTATGATTACAAAACCACAAAGAGTCTATTCAAGAGCAATGAGATGAAATCATCTGCTTTTCCACTTTATTATTAGAGTGAAATCTCTAGAATATAGACTTTCAGTCTAAGCTAATATATTTATCTTATTTTAAAATAAGTGACTAAGGTAAATAAGTCTCTAGAGAGACCTGTTTATGTTGACTAGAGAAGGAAAAAAAAAAAAAAAAAAAAAAACAATCCACAAACCAGCTCTAGTATACATACCTAAATTTCGAGGAGCTAAAATTTACTCAAATTAATCCCATCTTCAGGACCTAAATAATAATAAATAGCTTTATTCAGGCAAGTGTACTTGTGCAAGAATAGGTAGACATTTCTTCATCTTCCTACCTATTAAGCATATGCTTACCCTTGAAACTATGTAATGTATTGCTAAGTTTTCTGGTACATGCTAAAATCAGTGCAAAGTTTTTGAACTGAAAACATTCTTATTTCAAAAACCATCGTCCTAGTATTTTATACAGTTCAAGAAAAGGAAGTCATTAAGGGATAGTGTATTAGAAGTATACGACTAACAACATAAATGTTTGCATCAGTGCCACCATGAATGAATGAGTTTCGGTAGTTTCCTCCCACCCCCAAAAGCCAGATCTGTAAAATAATAACAGATTTTGTAAAATAGATTTTGTATAACAGATTTTGTATTAGTAATTGAGAGCAAAAAGATAAGAAACTAAGGAAAAAAAATCCAGCTATGATAAAGTAGCAATATAGAAAAAAGCTCATAAGTGCTGTTGTTCATGTGATTAGAGCTTAATGAAATTAATAGTAATAGTACAAAATGGTGTTGATGTTTAGAATAAGTCTGCAATTAGTCATTATACTCTGATTGAAAGTGGAATATTGTAGGAACTGGAAGATTAAACAGATTAATTTTGTTGGTTTGAACTTTTATCTTTCTGAATTTACAAGTCTATGCGCTTTAAGGGAGGAAGCATCACAGTTACAACATATTTTTAGTGAAGAATTCATAAATTAGGCTAGAGATTTAAAGATTTTGAAGATGACTCCTTATGTCTTACCCCAAAGCAACTCCCAGGTGGCAAAAAGAAGAGCCTATTAAAAAAAANAAAAAAAAAAAAAAAAAAAAAAGAAAAAGTAAAGATAGAGATATGCTCATACGCTTGGGTATACAGAGGTTTCATAGTATGCATCTGTTTTATAAACTGTGCACAACCTGTCTCTGTGAAGGGATTTGATTCACGAACTATGTCTGACAATGAAATGAAAATAACAATAGTGAAAATACTTCACAAAATAACAACTAATGGCTACACAGCCTCAGACCTCACTTATATGCATTCCTTCCAAATGTGATCTTTCAAATATTCCTTCCAAATATTTTATTGTATACCAATGAGTTTGTGTTTGCTCTACAGTTCATTACTTAATCCTGTTGAAGACAGGTTCTTCTTGGGTAAATTACTTTCAGAGTATTTCTTCAGGAAACCTCTTAATGACAGCAAAATTTTTATAAGGTAAAGACAATTGTTATTTCTGATATCTTTTCTAGATTACTGACATATATTAATGTAGACATGCTTATGGAAATAATCAAATGTACGTGTTAAGAGTATACATGTGTTTATGTGCGTATGTGTATTTATTGTGCGTGGATATGTCAAACCACTCAGTGTAATAAAGCATTTAGTCAGGCAGATAAACAATTATACTTCTGTTCTTAATAAATCCTGTAATGTTACAACAAGAAGTGTAATTGCATGGTTCATCTATATAACAGGGCTTAAACTAATCTATCCAAGTAATGTAGTTTTAGCCTCATTAAAATGTTTACAACCAAAGTGGTCCAAATTAACTTAAAGTGATTTCAATATAGTAATGTCAATCAAGTCTTATAAATCTTTAGAATTAAATATACAATTCATTTCTAAGGCCATAAAACATATAAAATAGAATAAACTTTTTGTTTGAATAATGGTTTCTCAGTATTATAGGATTTTGACAAATTTTGTTAATTCCCTTTAAGAACGTAGAACACATTTGATGTCCAGGCTGTGAGAAGCAAAGAGGACAGGTATGACTCAAGTATTACTTGACGGTACAGATACATTTGGCTAGCTTGCTGTTGGGGATCCTGAAATTTGTGGAAAAGATGCTGCCCATTTCATCCAAACCATGGAATTCATAAGCCCTCATATCAGCAGAAAGGGTAAAGAGAAGCCTTATTATCAGATTTCAAAGATCCTCCTTGAAGCAGGGGAAAAATGAAGCAAATTAACTAAATTTAATAAGACAACAAATGAACAATGTGACTGGTATAATTCTTGATTCCCTAACCAAAATTGTAGTTATTGACATCTAGAAAAGACTTTTTCATGAGTCACGAGTGTTAGGTTATATGATAAAAGCTCATCTGCACACCCACAAAGGAGTTCAGAGAGACAATGGCGGGAGGGGGAGCCCAAATAATACCTTCACCAGGACTCCTCACAGGCCCATTATCACAGGAGAGTCATTGGCCCATCAAAGACCTGGCTCCACAAGCCCAGAGGAGAACAGCGATGCACAATGGCAGGCAGGATCCCATATGAAGAACTCCTAAGGAACAAACATCTTGTCTAGTCCCCTTCCAGGGCTATCTCAGTAGAGCCATCAACCCCATTGTCCAGATGTGAAACCCCTCAAGATGAGTGATCGGAAGCAGCTCTCTGGCCCACCTTTCAGGCTAAGGGGGTTGCTGCATGGAGGTGAGACGTATTATGGTATACAGGGGAAGAGCAGTTTAGGATTGCACAGGATTTATTATGGGATGTTTAAGGGAGGAACCAAAAATGGGAAGAGGGCAGGGGGTGTATGTGATTTGGGGAGGATCTAGTGTGGGAAAATGGAGGGGTAAGGGGAAAAAAAGGGCTAATTACATGTAGATAGTTGACTGTTCAGTACACTTGTCTGGCCATGCCCTGTGCCTGACCGGCACAGTCTGTCCTATCTTCCTACTAAACTTCCTTTTTAACTCTTTCCTAAGTGAGGGACTCTTCTGTGTGCATCTGTGCATATAAGGAGGAGGGAGTGCAGCAATTGGAGTCAGACTATGGGCTGAAGGGCCTATGTGTCCATGGTGCCAGCAACTGGAGCAAGTGCTGGTGTGCAAGGGAGTGTGTGATTACTAATGAAGATCAAGCCAGACAAGATGGTGAAAAGGTGAAGTGACCTGGGAGCCAGGGGATGACTGAGTGTCTAACGGCCAGCTCTGGGCATGAGAGTGCCTGTGTGTCTCTAAGGGTGAGAGTATAGGGGGTCAGCTATTGGACCAGGGCAGTCCTGGCCAACTCCTGTGTGTGAGTGTGTGTGTGTGTGATGGTCTGTAGCAGCAACTGGAGTAGGGCTGCAGCTTCAGGGACTCATATGTCTGGGCACCAAAAACTGGGGACACTGGGATCCAGTGGCCAGCTACTGGGTAGACTGATTGTCTGAGCCCAGCTAGTGGAGGGATCCACCTTGTATATATGTATCTATATTCTCACTGCTGGACCTCCATCCTGATTAGATGGATGGACCTCCATCCTGATTAGATGCTCCAGTTAGAGGAGCAGGATGAGGCTGTTGTTGCTGTCTGGTTTTGTGTGGGTGCTCTGAATGTCTGCCTGTGATCTGTTTGGCTGGTTCTGTATATGTGTGGTGTATATTTGTTCTCTATGTGCATGCACCTGTTGAGAATGAATCTCCAGCCTTGCTGCTGGTTGGACTTGCGGGCATGGAGTGGCAGCCTCTCTCAGGCTGTTGACTCCAGCATAATACATTTTTCTCTGACAAAGAGCAACATTTGAACTTAGTCTCTTGGGCCTGTAATAAGGTGTCTCAAATGATCTACCATTACATCCCCCTCCAGTTGAGCACAAAATTTATTTTGGCATTAGATATTACACATGTGCCTGACAGATGTCTAAGAATCACTAAACAGATCTACACAGAAATACACATTTTATTGTATCCACCCTCATGGCAAAAAAGCCAACGGTATTTTGGGCTGCATTAAGAAGAGCATTGGCAACAGATTGAGGGAGGTGATCCTTCCTCTCTGCTCAACACTGGTGAGACCACATCTGTAGTGCTGGGTAAGATATGGACTTACTGGAGTGAGTCCATCAAAGGGCCACAAAGATGATTAAGGGACTGGACCCTCTTTCATATGAGGAGACACTGAGAGAGGAAGGACTCTCAGTTTGGCCTGGAGAAGAGAAGGCTCAGGGGGATCTTGTCAATGTGTGTAAGTACCTGATGGGATGGAATGAAAAAGAGGGAGCCAGACTCTTCTCAGTAGTGTCCACTGACGGGACAAGAGGCAACGGGCACAAATTAAAACGCATGATATTCCATCTGAACACAAGAAGAAACTTTTTTAATGTGTGGGTGGTCAAACACTGTGTGCTGGTTTTGGCTGGGATAGAGTTAATTTTCTTCATAGTAGCTAGTATGGGGCTATGTTTTGCATACGTGCTGAAAACAGTGTTGATAACACAGGGATGTTTTAGGTACTGCTGAGCAGTGCTTACACAGAGTCAAGGCCTTTTCTGCTTCTCACACCACCCCACCACTGAGTAGGCTGGGGGTGCACAAGAAGCTGGGAGGGGACACAGCTGGGACAGCTGACCCCAACTGACCAAAGGGATATTCCATACCATATGGCATCATGCTCAACATACAAAGCTAGGGGAAGAAGAAGGAAGGAGGGGATGTTCAGAGTGATGGCGTTTGTCTTCCCAAGTAACCATTATGCGTGATGGAGCCCTGCTTTCCTGGCGATGGCTGAACACCTGCCTGCCAATGGGAAGTAGTGAATGAATTCCTTGTTTTGCTTTGCTTGTGTGTGCTGCTTTTGCTTTCCCTATTAAACTGTCTTTATCTCAACCCATGAGTTTTCTCACTTTTACTCTTCTGATTCTCTCTCTCGTCCCACCAAGGGAGAGTGAGTGGCTATGTGGTGCTTAGTTGCTGGCTGGGGTTAAACCACGACACACTGGAACAGCTTTCTGACATGGTCCTGGGCAACTTGTTTTAGCTGTTCCTGCTTGAGCAGGGGGATTGGACCAGATCATCTCAAGAAGCACCTTCCAACCTAGATGAGCCTGTGTTTCTATGATTGTGTGTAATATTGATGGTACAATATATAATACAAAAAAACCCTATAACAGTCTCATTTGCACAGTTACTCCTAGGTGTTTGAAACTAGAAAGTTGAATACAAAAGTCAGGACCCTGCTCTGAAATTTTACCCTGTGCTCTGTTCAGAAAGGCATTGTGGCAATATTGAGACATTCCATGGTTTCTTTCCTGACAGTATAAGGTCTTTGTAATATGCATGTAAGACATTTGGATTGAATGACACAGCTACTTAGACTGCATATTATGTTCTGCAGGTGTCATGAAATTTTTCACCAGCTTACTTAGAATTGGTACCCAGTGTTTTGGGAAAATTAAGGGACACCAGTTCCATATCCATCAGTTTGGGGAAAAAAAAAAACAAATTCATCTTTTAAGATGCATTCTTGAAATCATTTTTGTCATTTTAACTTCTGATGGGAAAAGCTTCCACAGTTTGTTCTGTAAACCCTAACTTTTATCACAATGCAAGGCACTGAATATACAATTAGTTTGATATGGCAATTCCCCTCTATCTTAATTCTTTCAGTAATGTCACTTGTTTCATACTCAAATGTTATCTACACGTGTTCCGGAAGGAGAGAAAAATCACAGATAAAACATCAACTGTAGATTTTATTATTAATTACTATGTGGAAATAGTTACAAGCAATTTATTTCTGATTAAGACTTTGTAGTGTAACTTAGGTTAAAATGAGCTGTATGCTGCAATTACAAGGAGAATGGATACATTTTTGAAGTACCCTGCAAACCATGTACATACATTTATGATGTCCCCATAGCCTAGCTACAGAGAAAAAACAAAACAAAACTATCAATTCACTGAAATATTTGAGCTGAATTTCAATGCATAGAAGAACAAAGCTCTGACTTTGCCTCTTCCCAAGGATCCAGTCACTTACAAAACAAAGCTTATTTATGTCACACAGCTCTTTACAAGATGATCCTTCCTGAGCTTTTTTAAAATTCATTGAACAGTGAAGTAGTTCACATTATTGACTTTCAACATAACATACTTTCATCATAATCTTGAAAGCTCATTTGAGATGTCATGGGGCAGTTTTATTTCTCAGCGATAGTATTTATGAATTTCGTTGAGAAATAATCACTTTAACCACTGCAGGTAATACATGCTCTTTACAGTACTGAAAATCAAATTAGATTGGTATTTTTCTGAACATTACTCTGATTCAGCAGATTAACTTATCCTGAGGCCTTATCCACAACTAAAAAAAACAAAAAGGAAATTACTTTTTGTTTGTCAACATCATATATCTTTCTACTCTTAAATGTCACAGATGTATTTCTACTCATTTCTCTTAAAACAGTCAATCAAGTTGCCAACCAGGTAAGCTATTAAGTAGAACTTAATTCTACGTGCAAGACTGCAAGTGCTTAAAATCCCAGTAATGATCCTTACTTCAATAGAGATTGAAGTAGCTAAGAATCAATATGTGTTCTGTATTATAAAATGAGTAGATTAGGTGTTTGCAATTATCTATTTTAATTCAAAAATATATGAATTTGTGACCTATTAATTAGTAGAAAGGAACCGTGGTCATTTCATATCATATTATATCTTTTCTCAAATCTGCATGACAGACTATGAGAATATACTGTAAAATCTTAACAGATTAGATTTCTTGTTAGTTGCTTATTTTCTTTCTCTTTGATGTTTGATTCTGTATCCAGGTTTCCATTTCTAAGTAAATGAATATACTTGAAAGGTGTGAGTAAGCATGAGAGGTACAACATTTTCAATTTATTTTTAGTTTTCATTCCATTAATTTTTTCAGCATTCTTCTCATTTATAAACTCTTTTCATCAGAAAACAATTAAACCCTCAAGAATATTGGAAAATAGGACATTGAGGCAAGTGTATAACGTGTATAGAAAGCTTTTACTGATGATTGTTGGGTTAGTAGTTACTGGAATGGCTATAGTCACCAAACTCTCCTGGAAGCAATGGAGAAACTGTTTAGCAGATGGCAACCTCAGATGGAGAGAACAATATTATAAGAATAAAAAAAAAAAAAAAAATTAAAAAATCAAAGAATTTTCTCATAGGAGATAAAGTTTAACAGTAGAAGAGATGGTGTTTTTGGAGTTTTTTTGTTTGTTTGGGGGGGTGTATGTATATATGTGTGTGTGTGTTTAACAGCTTAAATGCAGAAAGGATTTAGGTGAGAACCGAAGAAAGATTTAGGTACATATAAGAAACCATGACTCAAAATGTTTCTGTGCCAGTGATCTGAATGTCTTCCATATTCCACTTGCTTGACACTGAGGATGCTGCTATGGTAGATAAAAACAGCTAGTTGACTCAGAGAACACTCCAAATATTCTGAGTAAAACTCAGATTGGAAAGCTTGAAAACCAAAAAATGCTAGTCACAGGGACTAAGTGAACTCCTGGTCTTTTTTGGAACTTCTGCTTGTAAATTGGGGTTGCAAAGATCCTACCTTTCTCTTTCAGGATCCAGAGTCTGGAACTCACTGTTGAAAGTAAATGATACTAATTACCATTTACATTATACACTACTTCTCAAAGCATTTGCACATGGAACAAGAAGTAATCATCAATTACTGCCCTCTGGAAATTAAAAATACATCTTTCTGCAATAGCCAGAGAAGCAGAAACAGATTTAACACAAAAAGTTCTCTTTTGCAATAATTGTCCTTTTTTCTTACAAAAAATTTTACTTAAATGATTTTTTACTATGTTTTTAAATTTTAACTGCACTAAATAATATTTCTGTATATTACCACTGAATTTTTAAAAAACAGTGGAAAATTGTATTAGATATATCAAGATTATAATGACAAAGGTAAAGAAATGTGAATTTTTGAAAGAGCATGTACTCCTTTTTGTATTCATAATGCATTTGTGTACTGACAAAAGGAAAGAAGGAAAAATACATCCATACTAACAGTTCTGAACTTTCCATATACAGGTAATGTAGTTCACCAGGGATCACATTGGAAACTTATCCATTCAAAAGAGCAATTTCACTTAGTTTACTTGTTATTGCATTTGAGCAATAACTGGTTGGCTAAATACATTGTCACAATCTGGAATCTTTTAACAAATAAATACAGAAGTTGGGTAACTAAGAAACCATGTATTTATCAGATTTTTTTTTTCAGCTTTATCCTGCAGCCTTTGCTGCTCTGTGCATTCCAGTGACTGATACACAGACAAGTCATGTTCATAAGTGGTACATAAGAATTCTCTTATCTACGATAAATTATGCAATGTTCATTTTGAAAGGTTAGTCCAATAACAAAGTTTGGTTTTGCTATGGAAAACCTTTTATTTTTGTTCTCCCAAGCTTAAAACTTGGTAAAGAGGTCCAACCATAATCCATGAACCCTCCCCAAAGTAAACTTTTTACTTCTTTATAAGTCTAGTCATTAAGCATCAAAAGTATCTCGTCATAAATGCATAGACCAATTCGATTATTTTCTGTAATGACAATAGATAGACTGTGGGGTTCCCTCCCTCCCCCCTGCAACGGAGTATAGTACTATAAGAGTTATTTTCTCCAAAAAAACTGTGAAGAGAGCACAAGGCATAAATATGCTGAGACTCAAATACATATATCTATTAATTATATAAATATCAAAGTTATCTTTTTCAAGTTCTATCAAAGGTACAATTTTAACTAATCTACTTTCAACTATGTTATTGAACATTGTGGAAAATGATACTGTAATATGAAGATGAATTCTCCTATGCACTTCAGTTCATACACTGTCATATTCTGTTAACTTCAGAAAGGAGACTTGTTACTAGTAGAAGATATCTGACGATATTTGATACAAAAGCAGAAAATCAATTACCAGTTTAAGAAAAAAGTTTAAGCATTTTCATCAAGGTTTGACTATAAAAAATATAAAATAAAGGTGATATGCTTTCCCTGAAACACGGAGGAAAACAACATACTCCATAAAGGTTTTACAAAATTAAATACTAAGCCTATATTAAAATTTAAAGAATTTAACTTATCCTGAAAAATGTAAGTAATTTCCAAGCTGAAGATGTCTTTCCATCCTTAGCTTAGCCTATTGTTGTTTTCATGCAATGTTTCATAACAGTGGATGAAATAAATAAAATATTCTATACTGCTTTATATCCAATCCTATGAAGATATTTTTAGGACTGGGCATAAGGGTTGTCCTGGTATCGGCTGGGATAGAGTTAATTTTCTTCCTATTAACTGGTATAGTGCTGTGTTTTGGCTTTAGTACAAGAATAATGTTGATAACACACTGATGTTTTAGTTGTTGTTAAGTAATATTTACACTAGCCAAGGACTTTTCAGCTTCCCATGCTCTACCAGGTGCGCAAGAAGCTGGGAGGGGGCACAGCCAGGACAGCTAACACAACTGGCCAATGAGGTATTCCATACCATATGACGTCATGCTCAGTACATAAACTGGGGGTTGGTGGAGGAGGGGGATCGCTGCTTGGGCATCAGTCAGCGGGTGGTGAGCGATTGCATTGTGCATCACTCATTTTGTATATTCTATCATTATTATTATTATTATCATTATCATCATCATCATCATCATCATCATCATCATTATTTTCCCTTCCTTTCCTGTTTTATTAAACTGTCTTTACCTCAATCCACAAATTTTACCTTTTTTTCCCGATTCTCTCCCCCATCCCACTGAGGGGTGGGGGGAGTGAGCGAGCGGCTGTGTGGTGTTTGACTGCCTGCCGGGTTAAACCACAACAGTCCTTTTTGGTGCCCAACATGGGGCACGAAGGGTTGAGATAACGACACATCTGACCAGAGTGGGTTAAAACAAATTTGTTATAAGCATTCATTATACCAGTTTAGTAGTCGCTGGTCACAAGGTTGGTTTATTTGCTCTCAGCAGAGTCATTGGATCTGTTCTCAGAGTTGTGTTATGTAACACTTTACTGGCTGTATATACTGTTTATCAGTATTTATGTGCTGTTTATCACCTCTGGGAGATGGATTAAGGTTATCGCTTTGCTATACTGTGTAACACTGGCTTACGGTATGATAAAATTATTGGTCATGAGATTGTACTCATCACTGCCATCATCGCTGTGCTTCGGGACCTATCTCTCGGAAACTATTAGCAACTACACTTTTTACCTCTTCTCCTTGGAGAGCCAACTTACGGGGGAGACATCTTCCTTCACCTTCCCCTTCTCCTCCAGGCTGATTACAATAGCTCTTGAGGATTTTGAATATCCTTGGGATCTTCAAGCCAGCATGTTCCTATTGCTATGTCTCCTGAATGTGGTTCAGGTCTTGTTTAGGGTTAAACAACTATTTAAGAATATCACCCAGAGATCTGCTCCGAGGCTGGATAGTTATGAGTGGCAGGGTGTGTAGGACAGTATGGGCGTGTACCTAGGACAGTGGGCACCTCCAATGTTTTGGAACTTCACCCCTGAACAAGTGCAGAATCCTGAAGAACTAGTAAAATATTTGGAAAAAGTATGCTGTCACCCTGGCAACTCCAGAGAGACACAGATCACTGCAATGTGCTGRGGCCTGGCCCATGCCTACCGAGCCCTGTTCAACACTATTCAGAACCCTCAAGGGGAAAAGAAGGTCTCTGGATCTGATGACAAAATGACAGGCACTGTGGCTGCTCCAACCCCCACGACAGCCACTGCAGCTACTCCAACCCAGGCATCAGGCACTGCGGCTACTCTACTACCTGAGACTAGGGGTAGATCCAGCCACACCTAGACTCCTCTCTGAGAAGGAGTTTAGAAAGCAAGGGGGTCTACTCTGAACCTTGTGACTCAACGGGAGGATCTCCTTATTCCTTTTGTATTAGACATAAACCGTTGTCCAAGTCTGAGACTAAGATTGGATCCTGCTGGGTCTTCTCCGAACCTCGTAACTCAATGGGAGGGTCTCCCATACCCCTTTTTCCTCAAACTCTGTATAAATCATTCCGATCTAAATTCTGACACAATTGTTCCTGTGTATGCTTAATCCATATAATAAGTAATAGAGTGGACCTTGCCACTGAATTCTGTTAAGTAGTGCTTTTATAAATCGCTATTGAAATCACTTTTTGCTGATACCTTTGCCAGTGATTCTTTAAGCGGCCTCAACACCACTCATTTGCGACACCGTGCTGGTATCAGTCACCCCTATACATAAGAAGAAATCTTGGAAGTGAAAGTCAGCTCGTTCAGAAAGGGATGATGGAAAAGCAGGGCCATCATGAGGAGGGGAGGAGGAAGAGGAAGAACTTGTACATGAGACGGAAACCACCCGATTCCTATCCCTGAGTGAGTTGCGAGATATGTGAAAACATTTCAGCTGTCGTCCAGGTGAGCATATTGTTACCTGGCTGCTCCGATGCTGGGATAACAGGGCCACTAGCCTGGAATTAGAGGGTAGGGAAGCCAAACAGTTGGGATCCCTTTCTAGGGAAGGGGGCATTGACAAAGCGATTGGAAAAGGGGCACAAGCCCTCAGCCTCTGGAGGCGACTCCTGTAGGCATGAAAGAAAGGTATCCATTCAAGGAAGATGTTATGTACCTCCTAGGCAAATGGGCCACTATGGAGAGAGGTATCCAGTACCTGAGGGAATTAGGTGTGCTGGAGGTGGTTTATAGTGACCTGGATGACGAGCGAGCATCCAAAGATCCAGAGGAAGTCCAGTGTACGCGACCCATGTGGCAGAAGTTGGTACAGAGCACACCAACGTCTTATGCCAATTCATTGGCAGTAATGACCTGGAAAGACGAAGAAGCACCAACGGTGGATGAAGCAGTTGGCAAACTCCAGAAATGCAAAGAAAGTGTTTCATCTTTCCTTGTCTCGGCTGTGCATAAACTGTCCCAGGAGGTCCAGCAACTCAAAGAGGATAGGTCCTACTCTCCACCTGTACAGACCAGCATCTCAGCTATTAGGACTCAGTGTTCTTCTGCTCAAGAGAGAGGATATAGAAGGTACACACCAGGGGGCACCCTGTGGTTTTACCTGCRTGACCACAGAGAAGACATGAGGAAGTGGGATGGGAAATCTACCTCGACCCTAGAGGCACAGGTACATGAGTTGCAAAGGAAAACAATCGCACAAGGGGGTTCTCCCAGGAAAATTGCTGCTCCAGTTTCCAGAAAACACCTGTCTCATGACAGTCCAGTTTCCAGTGAACAGTTCCCCAGACAGAGTAGATGGGCTAATCTTACTTCGGATTGTAATGAAGAAATTCTTGACTCGTATTTACAAGAAGTGAGTAACAAGTACTATGACAAGAACTAGAGGGGCCCTGCCTCCAGCCAGGTGGAGGAAAGGGACAACCAGGTTTACTGGACTGTGTGGATTCGGTGGCCTGGCACATCAGACCCACAGGAGTATAAGGCTCTCGCAGACACGGGTGCACAGTGTACCCTGATGCCATCAAGCTATAAAGGGGCAGAACCCATTGGTATTTCTGGAGTGACAGGGGGATCCCAAGAACTGACTGTATTGGAGGCCGAAGAGAGCCTAACTGGGAAGGAGTGGCAAAAGCACCCCATTGTGACTGGCCCTGAGGCTCCGTGCATCCTTGGCATAGACTACCTGAGGAGAGGGTATTTCAAGGACCCAAAAGGGTACCGCTGGTCTTTTGGTGTAGCTGCCTTGGAGACGGTGGAAATTAATCAGCTGTCTACCTTACCCAGTCTCTCAAAGGACCCTTCTGTTGTGGGGTTGCTGAGGGTTGAGGAACAACAGGTGCCGATCGCTACCACAACAGTGCACAGGCAGAAATATCGCACCAACCGAGACTCCCTGATTCCCATCCATAAGCTGATTCGTYGACTGGAGAGCCAGGGAGTRATCAGCAAGACTCGCTCACCCTTTAACAGTCCCATATGGCCADTGCRAAAGTCTAATGGAGAGTGGAGACTAACAGTAGACTATTGTGGCCTGAATGAAGTCACGCTGCCGTTGAGTGCTGCCGTGCCAGACATGCTAGAACTTCAATATGAACTGGAGTCAAAGGCAGCCAAGTGGTATGGCACCATTGATATCGCTAATGCGTTTTTCTCAATCCCTTTGGCGGCAGAGTGCAGGCCACAGTTTGCTTTCACGTGGAGGGGCGTCCAGTACACCTGGAATCGACTGCCCCAGGGGTGGAAACACAGCCCCACCATTTGCCATGGACTGATCCACACTGCACTGGAACAGGGTGAGGCTCCGGAACACCTGCAATGCATTGATGATGTCATTTGTCCCCTCTACACATCATACAACTGATGCTACGTGGAGTAAGCAGGTCGCACTGATACACAACGGGCCCGAATAGGAAACCCCAGTCGCCCAGGAATCTTGGAAGTGATCACAAACTGGCCAGAAGGCAAAGAATTTGGAATGTCCCCAGAGGAGGAGGTGATGCGTGCTGAGGAGGCCCCACTGTATAATAAACTGCCAGAAAATGAGAAGCAATATGCCCTGTTCACTGGTGGGTCCTGTCGTCTTGTGGGAAAGCATCGGAGGTGGAAGGCTGCTGTGTGGAGTCCTATACGACAAATCGCAGAAACTGCCAAAGGAGAAGGTGAATCGGTCAGTCTGCAGAAGTGAAAGCCATCCAGCTGGCTTTAGATATTGCTGAATGAGAAAAATGGCCAGTACTTTATCTCTAGACTGACTCATGGATGGTGGCAAATGCCCTGTGGGGGTGGTTGCAGCAATGGAAGCAGAGTGACTGGCAGTGCAGAGGCAAACCCATCTGGGCTGCTGTATTGTGGCAAGATATTGCTGCCCAGGTAGAGAACCTGGTTGTAAGAGTACGTCACGTAGATGCTCACGTACCCAAGAGTCGGGCCACTGGAGAACATCAAAACAACCAGCAGGTGGATCAGGCTGCTAAGATTGCAGTGGCTCAGGTGGATCTGGACTGGCAACATAAGAGTGAATTATTTATAGCTCCGTGGGCCCATAACACTTCAGGTCTTCTGCCTCTTCAGGCAGACTTTTCAGTTTCCCATGCTCTGCCAGGTGCACAAGAAGCTGGGAGGGAGTATAGCCAGGACAGCTAACCCAACTGGCCAATGGGGTATTCCGTTCCATATGATGTCATGCTTGGTACATAAACTGGGGGTTGGTGGAGGAGGGGGATCGCTGCTTGGGCATCAGTCAGCGGGTGGTGAGCAATTGCATTGTGCATCACTCATTTTGTATATTCTATCATTGTTGTTGTTGTTGTTGTCGTTATTATTATCATCATCATCATTATCATTATTTTCCCTTCCTTTTCTGTTCTATTAAACTGTCTTTATCTCAATCCATGAATTTTACTTTTTTTTTCTGATTCTCTCCCCCATCCCACTGAGGGCGTGGAGGGGGAGTGAGCGAGCGGCTGTGTGGTGTTTGGCTGCCTGTCGCGTTAAACCACAACAGGGTGCAGTCAGAAGACAAACAAAGCTACAGCCATTATGTTCTCTTCAGTTCATAAATACATTGATCAGGAAAGTCACTGCTGAACTTGATTTCAGCTAGAGGAATTAACTGGTCTCCTGTAGCAAAGTATAAGGCATTTTCAAGTACCATTCAGCCGGGGTGTACTCTCTGCTTTCACCAAGACCTAAGCTACTTCCTTTTTTCCCAAACTATAAACTTTTTTTTTAATTAAGATCTTGAAGAAGCTTGTTGGAGAGAATGAACAGATCTATTAAGTTCAAATTATTGCATTTGCTTGTAAACTAACTGTGTTTGCATGCTTCTATGTAAATGGTAAAAATAACTGTGTGTGACTCTGGAAATTCACCCCAAAGGAACTGTACTTCAAAACAGGTTGTTGGTCCAAACAAGAGCTTCTTAAAGTTCTTCAGTGACTAGGAAGAGTCTGGAAGAGCATGTCTTAAAAGATATGCTGATGTGTAAGAGGACACACATTAGCAGTGAGATACGGAGGGGAAAAGAAGGCATTAGCTTCATTCTGACCAGAGAATTTTGATCAGAGAATTTTGATCAAGGACTTTTGACCAACGTAGTGAATGCAAATGGAGTGAGCCGTGCCTCCATTTGGGACATTGTGCAGTGCATCTGCCTTGCTGTTAATGAGATTTCCACCTAATAAGGGAGAGGCAGTGCCTCCAGCACAGCAGCATTAGATTTTAAAGAGCAGGCTACAGACCTGCAGACCTTACTTCTCATATCATGTAGCAAAACTGATTTGGGGAAAGTTTAACACTGCTGTGATACCAAGAGTTGGTGTCCTCTGCAATATTTAGTACAAATCATTGTACTTTAGATATGCCACTCTAACTCATTCAAGTAAGGGTGACTGCATTGCAAAATGCACACTGGCTATGCAGGATTGCATTTGCAGAGTGAATGAATATGCAGTTGATTAAATTTATAGCAGGAGCTGATGCTCCTTCACTGGCATTTTGGCCCAAGTAGCCATAGACTATAGTCCAAGAAAGAGAGTTGTTTATGAACAAGGCAGCATGGAAAAGCATTAAGACTGCAGCATCATAATTGTTGTTTAGAGTTTTGGGAAGAATTAAGTGTGGATCTAGAAGGAGACTTCAGTGAGATTCTCCTGTGGCTTTGCATTCTTCACAGAGCACAGTATTGACTTTTCTGTGCTCTACACTACCAAATCACAGCAAAGCACAGCAGGAAAATCACAGCCCTGAAATCTATGGCTTATGTCAGGGCCCTGAGTGTGCAAATACACCTTAATGGCTCTTACCAGACTCACATGAAGCCTCCCTCTACACTATGGGCCCAAAGGCTCCATTTCAGCTCTGCCCGGGTCCATCAGCCCCGTCCTGAGCTATATTGGAGGAGTGTCAGTCTCCGGCTTAGCCACAGCCATGCCCCTGCCGGGCCATGGAGCCCCATCATCCAGATCCCAACCCATGGACTGACTGCCAGCTTTGGCCTTGGTCCTGCGTCATCACTGTGGACCTGTTCAGTGATCATGAGTCCTGATTCTAACACTGACCTACAAGCTGATTTCCTAGCCTCATCCTCGGACCTGCCTCATCACCGTGATATTAATCCAGACTGCTGGTTGAACCTCTCTACCATTTCCAGGTCTGTTCTCCTTACCTTGGTGGGTACTGTGGGCCAGGCCCTGGCCAAAAATGCCCTCAGATTTCCTCCTTGGCCATGGCTCAACTTCCCTTAGGGAGCAGAGCCCTGACAGATTAGGTCAGGATGTTTTGCACATTGCTGTATGACAATTTGCTGGAGACTTTTCCAAAGTCCAGTTCTATATGCTATATAATTCTGTTTCATAGTGATTTTTTTCTTTTTTTAAATGCACAGCATAAGAATATGAGTAAATAGAATTTCAGAGAGCTTTGTGGATGATTACTACAACCAGTTTGCCAAAAATTTTTATTCAACAACCCCTGTTTTCCTTCACTTTAAAATATTTTTTTTTATAAAACTGATTTTTTGAGCTGAAGTGCTCAGTTCTTGATCTCTGCCCAACAATCTTGATTTACAAAACAAACAAACAAAAAAAGATTAAGCACAATACAGTGCAGAACAACGAGAAAAAAACCCACACCTTTTGTATTGTAAAAATGTTCAAAACACATCTGTTATTGTGAAATCCACTTTTCTCACCTTCACTTCTTTTTCCCCAGAAGGATATTAGATTTGTATAGTATTGAATTTCTGGAGTACTGTTAAAAAGAAGCTATTTAAGACCGCACAAAAGAACCTGAGCAACAGGTACTTCTATTACACACGTTATTTTCTTAATGTTGTTCTTCATTACTTCCCAATATTTTGGCAGAAGATCATAACCTTATCACTTGCTCCTTAAATACTAAATATTATGCAATAAATTATATGGAATTATAACTAGAAAGAAAAAAATAAAGTTTCCAGAACATTGATAAACTTATTATGTGTTGCCCCAACAAATATTGTAGATCTGTCAGCAAAATTTGGCCAAGAGCAGAAATATAAGTTCTTCCACCTACACTGAAATATTTACTGCTTATGTTAGATACTGACATCACTTCAATTCTGGGTAGTGGAGATGAGATTTCACTCTGATCAAGAAGAAGTTGTTAAACGTAGGGACAGTGGAACTGCTTTTTGTAACCTTCCAGGTAATAAAAGCTAAATAACCTTCTACTGGGCTAATCACCTTCTACTAAGAGGCAGTCTCTGTATGGAAAAAGCCAAGGTTTCTGCCCAGTGTCACCTCTATCCAAAAAGTTAAAGTAATTATGATTTTAATTTATCAAAATGTCACCCAAAATTGGGAGAAGTTCTATAGTTTAATTATGTTCCTGTTATTTTACTGTGAGGATTTTTTATCCATTAATTTATGAGTCAAGTGATAACTTCACTGCAATGAATATAACTATTTAATTTCGTAAAATGACACTGAAGATTGTATACACAATATGCAGCCTATTTAAAACACAAGGTTAATAAAAATCTCCCCAGACTGAAAATCCTGGACTTTATAGTGCTGTTAATTAACGGGAAAAAATAATCACTTGTGGGGCATTATTCATGATGATATACAAATATGTAAATGTAATGACATATAGGCCATTTTTCTTAAAGGTGAGTTTCAAATTTGTTTGTATGGATGCCATGAAATTATTTAACAGTTTAGAATGAAAACTACTGCATCTGAGCTGAAGAATTTAGATTGTATAATAGCTTCATAGTCATTCAACTAGTCATTGTTACTGCTTACAATGTATTCATGTGGCATACATTTTCTGCCGACTGAATATAACAAAATGAGCATCACCTTCTGATGTAGCACCTGCACCAACATGAGTGCAATTCCTAGCTAAGATACTCTGGCTGGAGAATGGGAAATTTCTTTGTAAAAAATTAATCACTGGACACTGCTCATTTACCAGTTAGAGATAGCCACCCTCAGGCTCAGCCAACCATGTAAAGTAGTATATAAGATAGCATGTAAGATTGCAAATTTTTAGACTGAACAAGACTCTTATTGTGTCCTACAAAATAATGGACCCCTGTTATGCAATTTTTTTTACAACACTACAGAAAAATTCCACCCGGTTTGACATTGAAGAGTAGAATTCATAAAGGGTTGCAGAGGCAAAAGGAAAAAAAAAAAAAAAACCACAAACCAAAACCAACCAAACAAAACAAAACAAGAGAGAGAATCCTAGAATCCTAGAATCCTAGAATCATTAAGGTTGGAAAAGACCTCTAAGATCATCAAGTCCAACCATCAACCCAACACCGCCATGCCCACTAAACCATGTCCCTAAGCGCCTAATCTACATGTCTTTTAAATACTTCCAGGGATGGGGACTCCACCACTTCCCTGGGCAGCCTCTTCCAATGCTTAACCACTCTTTCAGTAAAGACATTTTTCCTAAGGTCCAATCTAAACCTCCCCTGGCGCAACCTGAGGCCATTTCCTCTCATCCTATCGTTAGTTGCTTGGCAGAAGAGACCAACACCCACCTCGCTGCAACCTCCTTTCAGGTAGTTGTAGAGCGCGATAAGGTCTCCCCTCAGCCTCCTCTTCTCCAGGCTAAACAGTCCCAGTTCCCTCAGCCGCTCCTCATAAGACTTGTTCTCCAGACCCTTCACCAGCTTCGTTGCCCTTCTTTGGACACGCTCCAGCACCTCAATGTCCTTCTTGTAGTGAGGGGCCCAAAACTGAACACAGTATTCCAGGTGGGGCCTCACCAGTGCCGAGTACAGGGGCACAATCACTTCCCTACTCCTGCTGTCCACACTATTTCTGATACAAACCAGGATGCCGTTGGCCTTCTTGGCCACCTGGGCACACTGACGGCTCATATTCAGCCAGCTGTCAACCAGCACCCCCAGCTCCTTTTCCGCCGGGCAGCTTTCCAGCCACTCTTCCCCAAGCCTGTAGCATTGCATGGGGTTGTTGTGACCCAAGGGCAGGACCCAGCACTGAGCCTTGTTGAATCTCATGCAGTTGGCCTCGGCCCATCAATCCAGCCTGTCCAGATCCCTCTGCAGAGCCTTCCTACCTTCAAGCAGATCAACACTCTCCCCCAACTTGGTGTCATCTGCAAACTTACTGAGGGAGCACTTAATCCCCTCATCCAGGTCATTGGTAAAGATATTAAACAGAACTGGCCACAATACTGAGCCCTGGGGAACCCCACTTGTGACCGGCCTCCAATTGGATTTAACTCCATTCACCACAACTCTCTGGGCCCAGCCATCCAGCCAGTTTTTTACCCAGCAAAGAGTACACCCATCCAAGCCATGAACAGCCAGTTTCTCCAGGAGAATGCTGTGGGAAACAGCATCAAAGGCTTTACTAAAGTCCAGGTAGACCACATCCACAGCCTTTCCCTCATCCACTAAGCGGGTCACCTTGTCCTAGAAGGAGATCAGGTTAGTCAAGCAGGACCTGCCTTTCATAAACCCATGCTGACTGGGCCTGATTGCCTGGTTGTCCTGTATGTGCGGTGTGATGGCACTCAAGATGATCTGCTCCATAACCTTCCCCAGCACCAATGTCAGACTGACAGGCCTGTAGTTCCCCAGATCCTCCTTCCAGCCCTTCTCGTAGATGGGCGTCACATTTGCTAACTTCCAGTCAGCTGGGACCTCCCTGGTTAGCCAGGACTGCTGAGAAATGATAGAAAGTGGCTTGGTGAGCACTTCCGCCAGCTCCCTGAGTACCCTTGGGTGGATCCCGTCTGGCCCCATAGACTTGGGTGTGTCTAAGTGGTGTAGCAGGTCGCTAACCATTTCCCCTTGGATTATGGCGGCTTCATTCTGCTCCCCTTCCCTGTCTTCCAGCTCAAGGGTCTGGGTACCCAGAGAACAGCTGGTCTTACCATTAAAGACCGAGGCAAAGAAGGCATTCAGTACCTCAGCCTTTTCCTCAGCCTTTGTCACTATGTTTCCCCCCGCACCCCGTAAAGGATGGAGATTCTCCTTAGCCCTCCTTTTGTTGCTAATGTATTTAGAGAAACATTTTTTATTGTCTTTTTCGGCAGTAGCCAGGTTAAGTTCTAGTTGGGCTTTGGCCCTTCTAATTTTCTCCCTGCATAACCTCACGACATCTTTGCAGTCCTCCTGAGTTGCCCGCCCCTTCTTCCAAAGGTCATAAACTCTTCTTCTTTCCCTGACTTCCAGCCAAAGCTCTCTGTTCAGCCAGGCCGGTCTTCTTCCCTGCTGGCTCGTCTTTCGGCACATGGGGACAGCCTGCTCCTATGCCTTTAAGATTTCCTTCTTGAAGAATGTCCAGCCTTCCTGGACTCCTTTGCCCTTCAGGACTGCCTCCCAAGGGACTCTGTCAACCAGGCTCCTAAACAGGCCACAGTCTGCCCTCCAGAAGTGCAAGGTAACAGTTCTGCTGAGCCCCCTCCTTACTTCTCCAAGAATCAAAAACTCTATCATTTTGTGATCGCTATGCCCAAGGCGGTCTCCAACCGTCACATCACCCACAAGTCCTTCTCTGTTCACAAACAACAGGTTCAGCGGGGTGCCTTCCCTAGCTGGCTCACTCACCAGCTGTGTCAGGAAGTTGTCTTCCACACACTCCAGGAACCTCCTAGACTGTTTCCTCTCTGCTGTATTGTATTTCCAGCAGACATCTGGTAAGTTGAAGYCCSCSAYRAGAACAAGGGCTAGCGATTGTGAGACTTCTCCCAGCTGCTCATAGGATATTTGTCTGTCTCTTCACCCTGGTTGGGTGGCCTATAACAGACTCCCACCATGATATCTGCCTTGTTGGCCTTCCCCCTGAATTCTTACCCATGAACACTCAACCTCATCATCACCATCACCAAGTTCTAGACAATCAAAACACTTTCTAACATACAGGGCTACCCCACTGCCTCTCCTTCCTTGCCCATCCCTTCTGAAGAGTTTATAGCCATCCATTGCAGCACTCCAGTTGTGTGAGTCATCCCACCATGTTTCTGTCATGGTAACTATACCGTAGTTTTCCTGCTGCACAATGGCTTCCAGGTCCTCCTGTTTGTTGCCCATGCTGCATGCATTGGTGTAGATGCCCTTCAGTTGGGCTATTGATCCTGCCACCCTTTTGGGGGAGAAGCCGTAACTCCTACGTGACCATTCTCAGGCACTTCCCTCATTTCTAACACATCAGTAACCCTTGCGTCTTTGCTGCTGCATGGCTCTCCATCCCCTACCTCCGCTGAGACGGCAGTCTGAAGGACCGTGCTAGCACACCATCCCTCAAACATTGGCGTGCCACCCCCAGGCTTATCTGTAGTGAGCCTGGTTTTAACCCTTTCCCGCTTCAAATCTAGTTTAAAGCTCTGTCAATGAGCCCTGCTAACTCCTGTGCAAAGATCCTTTTCCCCCTTTGAGACAGGGGTACCCCATCTGTCACCAGCAGGCCTGCTGTCATGTAGACTGACCCATGATCAAAAAACCCAAAATTCCACTGGTGACACCAGGCTCAGAGCCAGGTATTGATCTGCTGGCCCTTCCTGTTTCTTCCCTCATCATTCCCTGCAACTGGAAGGATAGACGACAACACTACTCGTGCATCCTGATCCCTTAACCAGTCATCCCAAGGCCCTGAAGTCTCTCTTGATTGCCCTCGGACTTCTTGTTGCAACTTCATCGCTGCCTACCTGAAAAATCAATAATGGATAATAATCCAAGGGCCGTACCAGGGTAGGAAGCTTTCTCTTCACATCTTTAACCCAGGCCCCAGGGAGGCAGCAGACTTCTCTAAGAAGTGGGTCTGGTCTGCATGTTGGGCCTTCTATTCCCCTGAGGAGAGAGTCTCCTATGACAATGTCCCATCTTTTTTTCTTTATGGAAGCCGTTTTGACACAGGGCGTAGGCCAACTTAACCTCGGCAACACCTCCAAGCTAGATGAACAATCATCCTCGTCACTGTTCGGTTCCACTCGCAGAGCCTCATACCTATTATGCAAGGGCACCAGGGAAGGTGGGGTAGTCACAGAGGAGACATTCCTGCTGTGCCAGGCAGGAACTTGTGGCCATTGCCCCCTATCCCTTAAGTCACTGTGTTCAGCCAGGCAGAGAGAGGATAGGGAATCCTCTGTATCAGGCGTCCTGTCTGCCTGTTGGGCCTGCCTCAGGGAAGGTAGGGTGCAATTCCAGTAGTCTCTTTCTCTCTCGCACTCCCTGATACTCCTCAACCTCCTCCCGGAGCTCTGTCACTAAGTGGAGGAGTTCCTCTACCTGGGCGCACCTCCCACAGGTGTGCTCACTGCTGCCGTCCGGTACTGGCACAAGAGCAGGGCACAGCCTGCAGCCTGGCACCTGGGCAGCAGCGTGTTCCCACCGGCGCTCCGCCTGGGAAGCTGCGTCAGTCGTGGCTGGTGCAGAGTTTACAGAAGACACGGCCTCCTGCCAGGTTGATACCATTGCTCCCTGGTCGAGCTGGCTGTGTTTCAGTGCCCTCCCTGCGCACCCTTCCACGCAAACTGCTGTGCAAACTGCCATGCCACGCCCTTGCTGATGTGCCACACCCTGTTTGCCCGCCCTGTTCATGGCACTCCTGGTCGCTAGTGCTCCCAAAGGGCTTCTTTTATAGAGCGGGCAGGGCTTGGCCGCCTTTGCTCCTGGCCCCGCCCAGGTCTTGTCAGCCGCTGTGGCGCGAGCTGCGGGCTGGTGGCAGGTCTCCCAGCTCCCCTGAGGTTCCCCCAGTTCGGGAACCCCCTTGTGCACCGCGCTAGAGCGCTCTGCTGCGGATCCTGCCGGCACTGGAGCTGCTCTCCTCACCTGTTGATATGTCAATATCAACATCAGCTGTGTTATTGTAGTACTATGTATAATCTGTCTCATATGTTTTTTGCTTTGAGTTCAACCTATACTTACATTTGGAAGACATTCCCATTATATTAGTTGCCAGGAGTAATAACCTAGCATTAATTGAACAAAACTGCGAAAAACTCCCAACCTAGAATCAAATAAAACCACCACTGTAAAGTTTAAGCTGTCATTTTTACTATAGCATATGTATTGCTCTGTAATAAAAAGTCGAAAGTGTACAGGTGCTGGACTTCTGATTTATTTTCACCTTCTATTCAGTTAATAATCCATAAACTCCATCCATTACATAGCTTTGTCCTCAGGCCACTTCAATGAGTATTAAAAGATTTTTTTTTCCAGGCCCTTGCATAACTATAATGTTCTAATAAATGTCACACTCAACAGACCTAAGGTTGAAGTTATATGCTGCACTTCTGTTTCATTCAGAGCTACATCTTTTTCAGGATCTATGTAACTGAGGTTCTTCATTAAAAGAAAGTAAGGCTACCATCTGCTTCTTTAGCTTTTCTTGCCTAAGAACAATTTTTTGTCTTTGTAGTCATGTCTACAATCTTCTATGGGATCTCTATTTGTGCTATAAAAGCATCCCACCTCATACCCAGGCCACTGAGAGGAAAGTGCACCTGGAATTAGTGCACCCTCCACCTGCAGATAGTGTGTGGTAATTTGGATTTGTGAGTCCATATTTGTAAAATATTGATTATTTTTGCAGATGAGAGCATGCTGACTCTAAGTAAGTCCTACAGAAATGTCTTCAGTTCAAATATTTCCGCCAAACCAAAAAGCAAGTGTTAGCGAATGAAAGGCAATTTTATAGACCCCTTGTGGAGACATGGAGGGTTATGGTGGACTGAAGGAGTATACAGATCTAGGTAATGGGTTCTGACTCTGAATTTTACGGAGAGATGAGTCATATGCAAATAAAATTGATGGAAATTCAGATTTACACACCTGTGATACCTCTATTCTCTTAGTTCTGTGCAAGACAATTGGCAGAGTATTGAACAGGTCTCTGGTGATGAAGAGAAAGCCTAGAGATATTGTCCCACTGCTGATCAGCCCATGTTTAAGGGACAACATAATCCTCTCAAGAAATTTTGATGGAGACAAAAATTGCTATGTATAATGGGTGTGATCTTAACACAAACTATTATCTTATTGGTCCATTGAATAGTGATTGACTGGTCTGATTCTGGAGCTGACACAGTTTAAAATGGCATGACATTGAATGTATTAGGTGGCCAAGAGGTCAACATTGTCATGCCATCATTATAAACACAGATATATCTGCCTCCTTGCCTTAGTCTCTCTTAAGACTTTTGCTTTATCCCTCACCATTCTCTTCCTGCACAAATACTAATTTTCAGATACTAGCATGGACTTATACAGGGCAGCTTAGTGGATTACAACATGCACATGATGCAGATCAAGTTCACATGATACAAGTCTAGTAATGACTTGTTGTCTGACAAGCAGCAAGAGCTTCTGAGTTGTCACCACAGTGGCTCATTCTTGGTGCAGCTGTGCGTAACGCCGGTATCCTGGAGATATCATATGGATTTACAGTGGGAAGCAAACAGGATACTTCAGACTGTGGTGCAATCTGTAAAGCAGCATTCAGGAGCACATTGAGAAAGAATTCTAGACACAGCCAATGTGTCAAGGTTTTATTCAGAAGATGAAAAGAACCTTTGTAGCAGATACAGTCCAGTTACTGAATTAATCAAGGTTGTAATCCCATGATCTTTTGGTCAAAACATGCTGTTCCTAGGATTTGTTTGAATTCCTTGTTGTATAATAATTATTATTTTTTCTTTCATAGATAAAGAAATATATTTTTATACAAAAATATATGTATATATCAATTTATAAATAAATAAATAAATAAATATAAAAAAAATAGAATGAATACATTAGTAATTACAAGTCTTGTTCCTAGGTCATTATGATAAAAAGAAAACCTTGTACTAAACCAAAAATGGAAAAAAATACAAAAAAAAAAAAAAAAAAAAAAAAAAAAAAAAAAAAAAAAAAAAAAAAAAAAAAAAAAAAAAGCTGAAATAAATATTTTATTTCTCTGAAGTCTAGTAAATATTTTGAGGTGTGTTCTATGTTGTAAGACATATATATGTCAAATTGTCACATTGTTCCTAAAGGTTGTTGGCTGAGTGTTTTAATTTATCATCATGAGTCTGGATACTTAAAATCCATTAAAATGGGAATAATGTAGGCATGGGAATGTAACTACAGCTAATGAGGTAAATGATAGATTCAGCTGAGAGACTGATATTTAAAAGCAGAGCGTGTTCTGGGATATGGCTTACGTAGCTGACTCGGAAATCTCTTGTGGTCCTCAGCTTTTTTGCTGTTTGATACAGCTATGTTTTCCAAGCTTACTGCCACAGGCAAGTAACTTTGAAAAAAAAAAAATTAAAAGCTTCCTCTCAAACTTGTAAATATAAAAATAGTAAAATGTCAAAATGAAGTTGACTACTTCTGTAAGCCAGAGCCCCATGAGTTCTGAAGTGCGTGTTAGCACAGGCACATTCTCACCAAATCTAGTGTTGCTCTTTTCAGAGTTACTGGAGCACCATTGATGACAAGAATACCGACAAAAAAAGAATACCCCAGTGCTGTGGTTTAACCTGGCAGGCAGCCAAACACCACACAGCCGCTCACTCACCCCCGCCCCCCTACAGTGGGATGGGGGAGAGGATTAAAAAAAAAAAAAAAAAAAAAAATTCATGGATTGAGATAAAGACAGTTTAATAGAACAGAAAAGGAAGGGAAAATAATAATAATAATAATAATAATAATAATAATAATAGAATATCCAAAATGAGTGATGTACAATGCAATTGCGCATCACTCGCCGAACGATGCCCAGCCTGTCCCCAGGCAGTGATGGCTACTTCCTGGACCACGCCTCCTAGTTTATATACTGATCATGACGTCATATGGTATGGAATACCCTGTTGGCCAGTTAGGTTAGGTGTCCTGGCTACGCTCCCTCCCAGCTTCTTGTGCACCTCGCAGAGCATGGGAAGCTGAAAAGTCCTTGACTAGTGTAAATACTACTTAGCAACAACTAAAAACATCTGTATGTTATCAACATTTTTCTCATCCTAAATCCAAAACACTATACCAGCTACTGGGAAGAAAATTAACTCTATCCCAGCTGAAACCAGGACAATATCCACCCCTTATTCCATACCATCTATGTCATGCCTAGGTCTTACATTTTCCAATACATTCCAATTAATCACCACAACTTTTCTTGTCTTTTAATATATACACACAGATATCATTCCCTTGGTCTGTGGGCCATCTCTCTAAAATGTCCATTGAGTCCATTTAGTCCATGACTTTGGGCTCCACCTGTCATAGCAGTCTTTCAGGGCAGGAGAGATGGTGTGTGGTATTGGATTGTTACATCCTGAAGCCAGTTCTGGTTCCAATATTGCTGTGCTTGTCCGGTTCTATCATCGTTGCAGTTTGCTCGGTTTCATCAAAGTCCATTTGTCCTGGTTTCAGCTGGGATAGAGTTAATTTTTTTTTTTTCCTAGTAGTTGGTATAGTGCTATGTTTTGGATTTAGTATGAGAAGAATGTTGATAACACACTGATGTTTTTAGTTGTTGCTAAGTAGTCTGCTAGTCAAGGACTTTTCAGCTTCCCAAGCTCTGCCAGGTGCACAAGAAGCTGGGAGGGAGCATAGTCAGGACAGCTAGCCCAACTGGCCAATGGGGTATTCCATACCATGTGATGTCATGCTCAGTATATAAAGCTGGGGGAAGAAGAAGGAAGGGGGGGGACGTTCGGAGTGATGGCGTTTGTCTTCCCAAGTAACCGTTACGCGTGATGGAGCCCTGCTTTCCTGGAGATGGCCGAACACCTGCCTGCCGATGGGAAGTAGTGAATGAATTCCTTGTTTTGCTTTGCTTGCGTGCACGGCTTTTGCTTTCCCTATTAAACTGTCTTTATCTCAACCCATGAGTTTTCTCACTTTTACCCTTCCGATTCTCTCCCCCATCCCACCTGGGGGGAGTGAGCGAGCGGCTGCGTGGTGCTTAGTTGCTGGCTGGGGTTAAACCACGACACCATTCTTCATTGATCTGGGTGATTCTTGCTGCAATACGGTTGATATGGCCTATAGCAACCATAGTAGTGTTGACATACTGTATTATATAGCAATTAACATCATACAATGCAGTTCATTGGCTATTTTCACCCAAAATCAAATCCCCTTGAGGTACACATCGGACTTCCCCATCCTTTCGCATTACCCACCAAGTGCACCCAGGTCCTTGAGCAAAAGCAATCCCACCAATGGGTTTTCCCTTGCCCGAGGCAGGAGTAAACCAGACTGTCCTCCCCAGCATATTTTTACTGTGCACTACAGGGACTTTATCCCCATCTACAGTATGTAGAAAGTTTGATTGGGCAGGGCCAGCTCGATTGAAAGATCCCCTGGTGTTGACTAGCCAGCTGGCTTTTGCTAAATGTGCATCCCAATGCTTGAATGTCCCACCACCCATTGCTTTCAGCATAGTTTTCAGCAGTTGATTGTATCATTCGATTTTCCCGGAGGATGGTGCATGATAGGGGATGGGATACACCCACTCAATGCCATGATCTTTGGCCCAGGTGTCTATGAGGATGTTTCAGAAATGGGTCCTGTTGTCTGACTCAATTCTTTCTGGGGTGCCATGTCACCATAGCACTTGCTTTTCAAGGCCCAGGATAGTGTTCCAGGAGGTGGCATGGGGCACGGGATATGTTTCCAGACGTCCAGTGGTTGCCTCCACCATGGTGAGCACATAGCGCCTGCCTTGGCAGGTTTGTGGGAGTGTGATATAATCAATCTGCCAGATCTCCCCATTTTTATATTTCAGCCATCGTCCTCCATACCAAAGAGGCTTTACTTGCTTGGCTTGTTTGATGGCAGCGCATGTTTCACATTCATGGATAACCTGTGCAATAGTGTCCATGGTCAAGTCCACCGCTCCATCATGAGCCCATCTGTATGTAGCATCTCTTCCTTGATGGTCTGAGGTGTATATATATAAATATATATATTTATAGCCCACTGAGCTGTAAATAATTCACCCTTATGTTGCCAGTCCAGATCCACCTGAGCCACTTCAAGCTGAGCAGCCTGATCCACCTGCTGGTTGTTTTGATGTTCTTCAGTGGCCCGACTCTTGGGTACGTGAGCATCTACGTGACGCACTTTTACAACCAGGTTCTCTAGCCGGGCAGCGATATCTTGCCACAATGCAGCAGCCCAGATAGGTTTGCCTCTGCGCTGCCAGTTGTTGTGCTTCCATTGCTGCAACCACCCCCACAGGGCATTTGCCACCATCCATGAGTCAGTGTAGAGATAAAGTACTGGCCATTTCTCTCGTTCGGCAATATCCAAAGCCAGCTGGATGGCTTTCACCTCTGCAAACTGACTCGATTCACCTTCTCCTTCAGCAGTTTCTGCGACTTGTCATATAGGACTCCGCACAGCAGCCTTCCACCTCCGATGCTTTCCCACAAGACGACAGGACCCACCAGTGTACAGGGCATATTGCTTCTCATTTTTTGGTAGTTTATTAAACAGTGGGGCCTCCTCAGCACGTGTCACCTCCTCCTCTGGTGAGATTCCGAAATCTTTGCCTTCTGGCCAGTTTGTGGTCACTTCCAAGATTCCTGGGCGACTGGGGTTTCCTAGTCGGACCCGTTGTGTGATCAGTGTGACCCACTTACTCCATGTAGCATCAGTTGCATGATGTGTGGAGGGGACCCTCCCTTTGAACATCCAGCCCAGCACCGGCAGTCRGGGTGCCAGGAGGAGCTGTGCTTCAGTACCAACCACKTCTGAAGCAGCTCGAACCCCTTCATATGCTGCCAATATCTCTTTCTCAGTTGGAGCATAGTGGGTTTCGGATCCTCTGTATCCCCGACTCCAAAACCCCAGGGGTCRACCTCGAGTCTCCCCTGGTGCTTTCTGCCAGAGGCTCCAGGTAGGGCCATTCTCCCCGTCTGCAGTGTAGAGCACATTCTTTACATCTTGTCCTGCCCGGACTGGCCCAAGGGCTACTGCCTGAACTATGTCCTGTTTTATTTGTTGAAAGGCTTGTTGTTGCTCAGGGCCCCATTTGAAATAATTCTTCTTCCTGGTCACTTGATAGAGAGGGCTTACAATCAGGCTGTAATTTGGAATATGCATTCTCCAAAAGCCTACAATGCCTAAGAAGGCTTGTGTTTCCTTTTTGCTAGTTGTTGTTGAAGACATGGCTGTTATTTTGTTGATCACATCCATTGGGATGTGACGATGCCCATCTTGCCATTTTATTCCTAAAATCTGGATCTCTTGTGCAGGTCCCTTGACCTTACTTTGTTCTGTGGCAAAACCGGCCTTCACAAGAATTTGGACTATTTTCTTCCCTTCTCAAAAACTTCTTCTGCTGTGTTGCCCCATACGATGATGTCATCAATGTATTGCAGGTGTTCTGGAGCCTCACCCTGCTCCAGTGCAGTGTGGATCAGTCCATGGCAAATGGTGGGGCTGTGTTTCCACTCCTGGGGCAGTCGATTCCAGGTGTACTGGACGCCCCTCCACGTGAAAGCAAACTGTGGCCTGCACTCTGCCRCCAAAGGGATTGAGAAAMAYGCRTTAGCGATATCAGTGGTGGCATACCACTTGGCTGCCTTTGACTCCAGTTCATATTGAAGTTCTAGCATGTCTGGCACTGCAGCACTCAATGGCGGCGTCACTTTGTTCAGGCCACGATAGTCTACTGTTAGTCTCCACTCTCCATTAGACTTTTGCACTGGCCATATGGGACTGTTAAAGGGTGAGCAAGTCTTGCTGATCACTCCCTGGCTCTCCGGTCGACAAATCAGCTTATGGATGGGAATCAGGGAGTCTCGGTTGGTGCAATATTGCTGCCAGAGCACCTGTTGTTCCTCAACCCTCAGCAACCCCACAACAGAAGGGTCCTCTGAGAGACCGGGCAAGGTGGACAGCTGTTTAATTTCCTCCGTCTCCAAGGCAGCTACACCAAAAGACCAGCGGTACCCTTTTGGGTCCTTGAAATACCCTCTCCTCAGGTAGTCTATGCCAAGGATGCACGGAGCCTCTCAGCCAGTCACAATGGGGTGCTTTT
The DNA here is from genome assembly GCA_035582835.1 of Phoebastria nigripes. Lineage (NCBI taxonomy): Eukaryota > Metazoa > Chordata > Aves > Procellariiformes > Diomedeidae > Phoebastria > Phoebastria nigripes. The sequence continues at coordinate 16,162 of JAYKAV010000526.1, read as the reverse complement.
GCCACTCCTTCCCAGTTAGGCTCACTTCGGCCTCCAACACAGTCAGTTCTTGGGACCCCCCTGTCACTCCAGAAATACCAATGGGTTCTGGCCCTTTACAGCTTGATGGCATCAGGGTACACTGTGCACCGATGTCTGCGAGAGCCTTAGACTCCTTTGGGTCTGATGTGCCGGGCCAGCAAATCCACACAGTCCAGTAAACCCGGTTGTCCCTTTCCTCCACCTGGCTGGAGGCAGGGCCCCTCTAGTCCTGGTCATAGAACTCGTTACTCACTTTTTGTAGATGTGAATGAAAAGTCCCTTTATTAAGACTGGAAGTAAAGTCAACCCTTCTGCGCTGTCTGGGGAACTGCTCACTGGAAACTGGAGCAGCAGTTTTCCTGGAAGAAGCCCCTTTTGTGATTGTTTTTCCTTGCAACTCACGTACCCGTGCCTTTAAGGTCGAGGTAGGTTTCCCATCCCACTTCCTCATGTCCTCTCCACGGTCATGCAGGTAAAACCACAGGATGCCCCGTGGTTTGTATCCACGATATTTTCTCTCTTGAGCAGAGGGACACTTACTCCTAATGGCTGAGATACTGGTTCATGCAGGTGGGGAGTAGGACATATCCTCTTTGAGTTGCTGGACCTCCCAAGACAGTTTCTCCACAGCAGAGATGCAGTCCCATAGGGAGAAAGAGAGACTTTCTTCATATTGCCAGAGTTCGCCAGCCAATTCATCCACCATTAGTTCCTCTCCATCTTTCCAAGTTATTACTACCAATGAGTTTGCATGCGACGCTGCTGCGCTCCGTACAAACTTCCGCCACATGGGTTGGGTGCACTTGACTTCATCTGGATCTTTGGGTAACTGCTCGTTGTTCAGGTCATCATAAATCACCTCCAGCATGGCTAATTCCCTCAGGTACTGGATACCTCTCTCCATGGTGGTCCATTTGCCTGGGTGACATACAACATCTTCCTTGAAGGGATACCTTTCCTTCACGTCTGACAGGAGTCGCCTCCAGAGGCTGAGGGCTTGTGCCCCTTGTCCAATTGCTTTGTCAATGCCTCCTTCCCTAGAAAGGGATCCCAGCTGCTTGGCTTCCCTACCCTCTAATTCCAGGCTACTGGCCCCATTATCCCAGCATCGGAGCAGCCAGGTGACAATGTGCTCGCCTGGACGACGACTGAAATCTTTTTGCGTATCTCACAGCTCACTCAGGGATAGGAATCAGGTGGTTACCATATCATTTATGGGTTCTGCCTCTTCCTCCTCCTGTTGTCGTGATGGCCCTGGTTCCTCTTCATCCCTCACTAAATAGGCTGATTTTCTTGTGTATTTCTTCTCCTGTATAGGGGCGACTGATACCGGCACAGGTTGGTTCTCTGGTTCAGCCGCAGTGACTGTCGCTGGAGTTTGAGTAGCCACAGTGCCTGTTGCTGGGGTTGGAGTAAGTGCAGTGCCTGTCACAGGGGTTTGAGCAGCCACAGTGCCTGTCGACGGGGTTGATCTCTGGACGGTATTCCTAAATAGTTTTTTAATCCTAATGAAGACCTGAACGACATTCAGGAGACATAGCAATAGGAACATGCTTGTTTGAACATCCCAAGGATATTCAACATTCTCAAGAACTGTTGTGGAGGGCTTCATGAGGAGGATAGAAGAAAAAGGCATTTCTGGAGATATGAAAGGGAAGATGAAGTAGTGGGGGAAAGCGTCCCCCTCCCTAAATTGTTTCTCTGTGACAAAAAGGTAACGAGTAGTGTAATTATTATAGTTTCCAAGAGGTGGTTCCCAAGGTACAGAGATGACGGCAATGCTGAGTACAAATACCGGATTAGACTCATGACCAATGACTTTATCATATCATGAAACAGTGTTACACAGTGCAGCAAAATGAGAACCTTGACCCAGTTCCGAGCGGTGATAAACAGCACAACAGAGAATATATATTGCAAGTAAGGTATTGCATAACAACATTGAGAGCCAGCCCAACAACTCTGAGAGCCAATAAATCAACATTGTGACCAGTGACTCTTAAAGCAATATAATGAATGCTTATAACAAATTTGCCTTAACACACTTTGGTCAGATCTGTCGTTATCTCAACACTTCGAGCCCCATGTTGGGCACCAGAAAGGACTGTTGTGGCAGGTAGCCAAACACTACACAGCCGCTCGCTTACCCACCCCCCACAGTGGGATGGGGGAGARAAWAAAAAAAAAAAAAAAGTAAAATTCACAGATTGAGAGAAAGACAGCTTAATAGAACAGAAAAAGAAGGGGAAATAATAATAATAATAATAATAATAATAATAATAATAATAATAATGGTAGAATATACAAAATGAGTGATGTACAATGCAATTGTTCATCACCCGCCGAATGATGCCCAGCCTGTCCCCAAGCAGTGATCGCTACTTCCCAGATCACACCTCCTAGTTTATATATTGAGCATGATTTCATATGGTATGGAATACCCCGTTGGCCAGTTGGGTTAGCTGTCCTGGCTGTGCCCCCTCCCAKCTTCTTGTGCACCTGGCRGAGCACGGGAAGCTGAAAAGTCCTTGACTAGTGTAAATACTACTTAACCACAACTAAAACATCAGTGTGTTATCAACATTATTCTCATACTAAATCCAAAACACAGCACTACACCAGCTACTGGGAAGAAAATTAACTCTATCCCAGCTGAAACCAGGACACCCAGCTTCAGAGCTGGCAGCAAATCTCAGAAAGAAAAATCACACAGCTAAGCACAGCTAAAGGCTCACTCTCAGTTCTCTTTCTTCATCGCTAGCACACTGGAAACAATCTACTGCCAAGATAATAAGAAAGAGATGTTTCTTGCAGAGGCATCAGGATTTCTTGCATCTAGTGCGTGTAATTCCCGTTAACACAAACCTGTAAGCACATAAGATCAGAGAAACTAGTTACAGTTCAAAATAAGAAATGGAAAGAAAAAGTGTGGAACTGTTCACTTATAGGAGGAATAGCATTTTTGCCACATCTCTGTGGTGGTGTCACCACGTATTTAAACAGTTCTTTACCATTTGGATCCTAGGAAGCAATTCATTATAGCTTGTAATTGCACTTCAAGTATCTTGATATTCTCAAAGAAAGAACTAGATGCTTTTAATATAGTTTCAGCTTTCGATTTTATACACCTGTACACTGAGACAGATTAACCTCTATAGCTGTTTAAAATTTTTAAATGCTTTTTTATTCATTAAGTAAAACAATTTGTAGCTCATTATGTATACACATATACCTATGTGTATGAGTGTGTTTGCATACACACATATGCATATATATATATGTACATCACTGGTTAATATGAAAACTAGAATTAGGGTGCCAGACTGTGAATCAGAAATTCAAGCTAGGCTGTAAAAACAAGTTGCCTAGTCCAAACAAAATGCATGAGAACTTCAAAATTAATCGATTAAGCTGATCATGGGAAGCTTCTCCAAGAGATCTGTTCTTGGTCCTGGAGAAAGTATCCTGCCACAGGAGGAGACACTACATTTCCTACAGGACAATTTCCCCACTCCAAAATGTTTTGGTTTTTTTTTTTTTTTCAGTGACTTCTTTTTCAGATTCTACCTACTGACTTGCTAACATAGTACAGCTCAGAGGTGAACCAAGGGGCAAGATAGAGCAGCTGAGAAAAGCAGAAAGAATCTTGCTGAGCAGCCTCTAAAGGTGTCTTAGAAGGAATTGCCATGCTAGGAATTGCCAGTTTTGTTTTGTAATCACAAATGCTATTCAAAAAGGAGAAAAAAATCTGCTGTTATTTTTGCACTTACGAGCCAAAATTAACCAGTCTGTATGTTCCCTGACCCTTTCCCAGAGATCTGACTCTCAAGAAAGAATGGAACTACCCTGTAGGAAGAGCACTACAGAAAATATAGCAACCAAATTGAGAAGCTATATTCAGAGGAGAGTTTAAACATTTAGTAGTATAACAATTGAGAAAGCTATACAGAGACTGTAGAGGAGGATTCAAAGAATCACTCATACATACTCACTCAGTGAGTACTGTCACTCCTGAACACTTATGGAATTGGTTTCCTAGGGGGAAAAAAGGTGCATGTAATGAAAATATACATCATAATACATATATTAGCACAGGAGTTGGGAGGTTATTAGGTAGATAATCAGCCACTTAGGCACTCTGTATATTTTTTTAAAGCTTGAATTTGTAATGTCAGTACTCCTACAATACCTTGTTTTCCCCTTTGTTTTCAATATACCTTGTAATGAAATAATTCGTTTACACACACTTTCTCTCAAATATCTATAAAGCTGCTGTAATGCAAATAAATAGAAATGCTGCCTATGATAGAAGGCCTTAGGTTTCTCAATATTTTTACTTCATTGAAAAGTGTAACTGATAAATCAAAACCACCTCTGTTATGTTTTGGAGGGATATATAGATATATATATATATATATGGAAAAAGTGTATCAATATGATATTGCTGTTCTAGCAGTCCAGAAGTTGATTTTTGCATGGAACAGACCATACAGGGAGTCAAAATTAAAATGACTTTTAAAAAATTTGATTTAAAAGTAGAAAAGTCTGCTCAAAGGCAATAAAACAAACAATAGATCCTACTGTGAGGACATGGACAAAGATTGTGACTTTGCTCCTGACAGTATTGGTAAAGAAATACTTTTGGAGGCCATGTTGACATATGCCCAAGAATATGGTGATTGTTAGATAGGATTTCATAAACAGATCTGTCGAGATCAGGGAAGACTTTGCTAGATATACTTAGGAATAGTTATCATGCCAATCATGTTGGAAAGAAGTTGAATTACAGAAATGTAATATGTCTTATGTTAAAGATTCACTCAATCCATTTTAATGATGCTTACTATTTCTTTTATTTAGCATATTACACCTATATTTTGTATTGCTTTCCTAAAAAAGTGCAACAGATAATTTAGAAAAGATTGCAGCAAAAGTAAAGAAATTCTTAACCTTTTGTTCAAGATAGTAAAAAAGAAAGGACTTCTTGATCTTAAAATTTGAAGAGTGGACAGAAAACACCAGGGAAAAGCTCAAAGACTAAGGAGGTGATTTAGAGGTTTCCTGCTTAGAGCTCAGGAAGAGAAATTCCCTTAAAGAGAAATTAATCTCTGAAAAGTGATTTGGTAAAATGATACTTTCACTGTTCTGATTCCCTCTGAGTATATTTGGAGTTTTATCTGCTCATTTTAGTAACTTGAGAAAAGATTTTGAAAGCACAAAAAGCAGTCAGGCATGCAGCCTTAAATGACATTTGAAAAATTTCTTTGAAAATCTCTTCGAAAATCTCTTCCCAGAATAAGTTCTTACTTTCTTCTGAAGTACCTTGGTGCTGGGAATGCTCTGCTCTGGCTCACACCTCAGCGTCAGAATCTCCAATTAACTTCACACTACAGACAAAAGTCATGTTTGCTCTTTTGCTGCCCATGGTCTCATTCTTTATCAACGTTTATTTTCCTCCTGCTTAACTGTTCTGAAGTTTTTTCAGCTATTTTATCAGGTAAAGTGTATTTCCATCAAGTAGTGTTTTTTTAAGATATCCAGATGCAATTCTGTGAGAAATGGCAACACAGCTGTAGGTGGAGGCTGCATTTGCTTTGCAGAATCTCTATGACTGATATTAGTACAATTAATGTAGAAATGGAAAGGTGGAGAAATTGAGAAGTAGACGATATCTAACAAAAAATACTGCTTTAGCAGATGCCCCTGCAGTTATTCAGCTGCATTTGATTGGTCTGGATTTTTCTTAATTCTTCCTACAGGTATTCCTGATTATTCTCTTCATGCCTTCTACTCAAAATAAGTTTATGTGTAGTGAATGCACGTATAACCTGCAGAAAGCTCAAAGGTTGCCTTGATTGTCTAGAACTGAGCACCTCTGTTTGTATTAGATATCAAATATGTCAAACAATTATGTAATTGCTTTAGAGATTTCTGGAGAAAGCTGATTAACTTACTATTTATCCTTCTGTTGAATAAATAGTACAGCTGAGTCAGAAATTCGGTATGGGAGGGAAAATTTCATAAGAGCTGCAATTACAAGTAACTGATTATATTCCCTCAGCAGAGGGTGAGTGAATTAGTCCCTGGATCTCTTAAGACATCTTTGAGTAATCTTGCAATGCAGAATATTTATTCTTCAGCTATTGATTTTGTCCTAACAGTTCACAAGGGCCTCACTCCCGGATAACTACTGGTGTGATCACTTATAACTAAGAAGGAATGGCTCACATGAACAAGACTTTCTAGTGGCCTGACTATATTTGAGGTCGTACTCTCCAACAACAACCATTAAGACTCCATGGAACTGTGTAGTACAGGAGCTATTGAATGTTTATTTTACTTAAGACTGCATTCTTTTCATAGAATCATAGATTTGAAAAATAGTTTAGGTTAGGAGGGATCTTTGGAGGATGTGTACTCCTCAATTTTCCATAGTTTTTTTGGCCAAAAGACTTTGGAAATCAGTTCACTTTAATTTTCCCTGTACACACACACAAACTCACAAAAGCACTTCCTAAGTGATTTGCTAATCCCATTACATGTACTGAAAATTTATGTCTCTGAAATACAACAGTTTAAGTTAGTTTAAGTAAAACTTCCTACATGACATATTTTCATATATTTAAACCATGTTGTATTATTTGTCTCTTCTGCACCAGAAACACAACACTGACATCTACATATAAATGTTTTTTATTCATAATTATTTTTGAGTTTTGAAAGGTTTTCTGGTGGCAGTGGTTACACATGTTTTTTTGTCCATTAGAAAATAGATTTTCCGAGTAGGTAGATTTTGAGTTACTAAATAAGTTTTTATTAATGTGGTAATGAAACCTTTGTTGTTACTTTGTGAAAATACATATGAAAAAGGATTCACGAGAACTGATTTAAACACTATGGTATAGTGAAAATACAAGGACATTGTCGGTCCAAAATACAAGCCATCCTTTGAGTAGACAGCTTGTTATTTTATTTACTTTTTTTTTCAGGTCATCCAATTACACTGGCACATTCTGGTAATTGCATCAAAGCTTTAAGAACAAATGCCAGACTGACTATTCAGTATAGTGCAGCAGTGAAATTCTGGTCTTATTGATATCTATGGAAGTTGTGCAATTCACTTCAGGAGATTGAACATTTAATTTTGTGTGATTTGAGTTGAACTCATAAAGAAGGCACAGACTTAGCTTTATAATGTTTCTGTTTGTGTGTATTATCTCTTTTGAGAATCTCCATCCTCTGTTTAAGCACTGTGTTTCTCTCTTGTTTAAGAATTTTAATTATGGATCTGATCCCTGACATTATGTGACATATAAACCAGTAATGAAAAAAATAGATCCTAAATTATAATTCAGACAAATACTTTTTTAAAGCCACTTAAATATTTAACTATCCAAAGTTCATAAGCAGTCACCTAAGTTCCCCTGAATTTTTTTTCTCTCCGTCATTCTCAAGGTACTTTTTAAACTTGGTTACATTTAGATGAGAAATGTTCAAACATTTCAGATAACTTCAAATTTCAAAATAAGCAACCAATACTAAATGAAATCTTTTTCAATAACATCTTTTACCCTTCTTGAACTACTGTTGTCCTGTTCAGAGAAGACAGACTCTGAGATTTTCTTTTTTCCCTTGAAATAAAGGGACTTCTAGTAAGGGGTTTGATTCAGCTCATAGCTGAAACTTTCAAGCAAATTCCTTCCTTTTTTTTCTTATAAATATTTGAAATTCCACCCTGAATATCCTGAAATCAGGAATATTATTTAAAAAATTAAAACAACAACAACAAAAAGTTAAAGCTTTCCATTCATCCAGATCTATTATTTATGTAGTTACCACACAGCTCAGGCTAAATATTTCTGTAAAAACATAGTCAAATTAAATAATTCCTGACATATTCCCTGTAAAAGCTGGTTGCTCTGTCAACTGCTGTTGAACCTTGGCACAAGGTTCCTTTCTACCCTCCTTCCTGCCTTAGAAATAGATAAAATACAGCAAAATATTTCAAAATTATAACACTTCCTATGTTTCTCAGATTTTTATGTTGCTTTTCACCATTTTTATGCACTGTCAAAAGACATAAAAATATTACTGCAATAAGGTTCATATATGAACAGTGTACATATATTATTAAGATAAATGTAGAACAAGTGGTGGTATGTGTTTTTCGGTTCTTGCTGTTGCTGCACTATCTAGCTATCAAATTCTGAATAATACTTCAGCATTTTAGAAACATTACAGATGTGTTATGACTGCTTTAATACCTCACAGGATAGCTTTATATCCCAATAAAAGGAACATTTACATTTTGTTGTTTGTATTTTTATGTTACTTAAGTGCCCAAAGAGTGAATATAGGAGGCTCTGTATTTATTGCGATGAGGTCAAGAGAGAGGTAATCTCTCTGCGAAGCTGCTGTACCTTTGCATATCATAGTTTCATAGGTGCCCTTAATCTAACCTTGAGATAGACAGCTATTCCCTGTGCAAGCTAATTCAGATGGGATGTCCCTTAGCAAACTGTCAATTATGTTAAACTGTGTCAACCTGTATGTATTGTATAATTTTCCACACTGAATTATTGTCTACTAAATAGAGTCAGCTGCAAATATTGAACTCTTGCCATATACTCTAGGGGAAGCAATGTAGAAAATTTATGTATTCTTTTAACATCAGCCAACTGGCCTTTTGCAAAGATGTGGAGGGTTATAAAAGTTATCCAAAAGTATTGCACATAGCATAAAGCTTTATGAAAGCAACAAATACACTGGTTTTCATTTACTATATTAACAACCCATTTAGTACACATTTGCCATTGAGAACAAGTCATTTAAATGCGTAACAGAAATATCTCCATATTTTCATTATACTGCAAGCCAGATCACATGTTTCTGTCACAGGGAAATTAAGCAAGGAGGGGTCTGATGCCCAGTTCAAGTAAATTACCATTGGGCTATCAAATGGTGAAATTCAGTTTACAGCAGCTGAGGATCTGCACTGGGATATTCTGTCTGCCTTAGGAGCATAAATTCTGTTGATGGAGTTTACATAGCTATTGAATTTAAGTGTTATAGTATTCTATCTGTGGAAAATCCTTAGGCTTATTTTTATTTTTCAAAAAATGAATATAGCAGTTACACAATTCTACTGGCTTTAAAGTTTTCATTAGTTGTAAGAGGGAAAAGTCATAAAAATATTCAGCCAAGAAAACAGTAAAAATGAGACAACTGTAAATATGGGCTTAAAAATAGTAGTGGATATAATTCTATAAAACTGTAGTATGTATTAATGGTCTTATTGTTTTGTTTAGGTTTTTTTCCTAGCTATTTTTTCCACATTTCTTTTTCTAATTGTTTACTTTATTCCATTCTTCACAAAAATATTGAGTAGAAATTTATTACTATCCCTATATATATCTTCTTACAGAATGGTTTGGCAAAATGTGCCTTGAAATGATTGTATTGTTTCCCTACTCAATGAAACAAATATTTAAACTAATTTTATGACGTACTTCACTAATGTGTAAGAACTAATTCACTAACTACATTATTAGCATCCAGAACACAATTTCTCAATGTTCCTATCAACAAAAAAATAATTAATATGCTTATACATGAGCTACTTGAAAGGAAACTATTGAAACCACCAAGGATAACAATATTCTTTTGTGGTGTAAACAAAGGCAATTCAATAAGTGTAACTTGTTAGCAACTAATTTAACCTGAACACTACTTAGACTACCTTCAAAGCAATATGTGGTTTATAAACACATTCAGCCATGCAGAACAGGAAATGTCAAAGGAAAAGGCTAATGGTTTCATAGGAAACCTTAACAGGAACACTATATAATAAGCACCATGAGGCTTGACAGCTCTAATCTGTTGTAGGTAACCTTGAAACTTGCAAGGACGGACTGGTATATTAGAATGTTTTATTTGAGTAGTCATAAAATAAACTGTTCAGACTTTATGGATGTATTTGCTTAAAATAAATTTATCAAATCAAGTCTCAAAAAGGTAACTTAAAGTAGTATCTTGATGTAGTCTTTGCCAGAGCAGAATCTGTTTTTCTTTACTCTCAGTTTGAACCTTTTCTATTTTCTTCTTTTCTACATGATGCAGATCTTAATAGACATTACAGTAAGCCCTGTTAATGAAATTTTTACTTGTGCTTTGAGGCATGACCCTTTGATATATAGACTTGTTTTTTGATGAAAGCCATAAATAAAATATGGTTGAAAGACCTCCCACCCTTTTCTCAATTGCACTTTGGACTTTCTTGAAAAAAATAAATTAATCTTCCTCCCTCCCCTGATACCTCATTAAACTGCAAGGTGTTTCTCCTCATAGACACAACTTATCAAAGCAGTTTCAAATGATTCAGGTTAATTCCACAAAAGGTTTTAGACATGGCAGTGTCTAATTCTTGGGCATATTTTCACTTTATGAAGTCTGCTGCCCAAGTTGTATGCTGCTTAACTAGTAAGCTGCCAAGGATCAATGCTTATCTATACAAGGAGAAATTAAGCTCCTAACAGTTCCTGTACACACTGATAACTGGGTGTGGTGGGAAAAAAACAAACAAGTTCTATGTCTCTTCAGGACTTAATGCAGTACTCTATTGGGGTACTTCTCAATACTTCTGTACAGTACCTGCTCATATCCTAGAAAACAGGAATGATTAAGTTAAGCATTGGAAATTGGAGGCAACAAATTTTCAAGGGGAAAGGAAGGACTTATTCTCTACCTCCTTACAGCAGTAGGTTCCTAATTGTGGACAGGAGAGGGGATTCATCTGTCTGTATTCTTGGGTCAGACTCCTTTCCTAGACTCCTGAAAAAATAAGGCTGAGGCCTTCCTTAAACATAATAACCTATTGGTTAGAGTAACCATAGTGGAATAGCAGAAATAGGAGTGCATTTTTCTATTGCCATGTTTGGAACAGAAATCTCAACCAAATATTTTTTAAACTATTGCTTTTCTTGAAACTGTTCCACTGGAATATATACACAACAGCAAAACCAGGAACTGGGTCCAGATCTTCATCTGGTTGTTACCTAAACTATCAGACTGTAAGATCACTCACACTTTCCCTAGTAAGACCACTCCAACTTTACCCAGTTTGTATTCCTTTCTTTAAAGTTCCATAGCTTCATTAGAAGACATTTACTTCATAGTACCTTAGACACTACTGCTGAATAGATCATCTGTCACATGGGATAGATGCCCTCTCTCAGTTGTTCCAAATAAGGCAGAGAAGAAAGAAAACCTAGAGGTGAAATACATTGTCCCTTGTTATGCACTTGGATTTCTAAACACAAGCTAAACCCCTACACCTCTCTTTAGAAAACATAGTGAAAAAAAAAAACTACTTCCAAAGGAGCAATTTGCATTAATTCAAAGGTGATCATCTACACTGAATTAGATTAATTACTTTCTAAAAATGAAGAGAACTTTATTGGTTATAAAAGGAGATTATCTCCTAGTGACTAGCTCCTAGTAAGTACTGGATGCATATAGCTAGAGCAGATGAATCCTGATTTGTTTTTTCTGTACTTGATCTCATCCTCTACTTACTAGACTATTAAGATGAGTGCTATCTCTTCTTTGTACTTTATGTGAAAACTTACATTGGGCAGGCATTACAGACAGATTCAGAATAAGAATAGTGAGTTTCTAAGTCCTGCTGCATTTTGGAAGCTGATCAGCTGATCATTAGTTACATCCAGGAGTAAAAATATGGATGACAAGGGGAAAAAAAAAAACAAACATAAGGGAAACAGAAATCCCATGAATTTAGGTATTTGCAGGTTTAGGCAGCAATTGAAGCTGAATTTTTAGGATCTGAGCAAGCCCATATCTTAGAATTAGCCCCAGACAGAAGTACCACCTATGTCCCTTTCTAAATATAGCCATTGCTTCAAAGCAAAATTTTTAAAGAAAAATGCATGGTTTAAAAGCCCACAGTAACTAGATGTTTTAGCTAAGTATCACTCTAAATGTGCAGATGAGATTTGACTGCCTCCTGATTCACATCAAAGAATAGCAATATCCAATTCCGAATGTCTGTAACAAGCACATTAATTGAGGAGCTTTTTGTGTTAGAAAGAGATAAAGTAGACTTGACGTGTTGGCATGACTCAGTTAGTAAGCTATATACTTGATTGCTTCTGGGTACTCATGTCATTACTGCTTCTGTTCTGTTGTCCTCATTCAGGCAAAAGTTGCATTTGAGTGCAATAGAAGATTTCGAAGATTATAAGGAGAAAGAAAGAGATTTGGATGGACAGAGAGGTAGAGAAATGAAGTATATTTTGGCTAGAAGGGAAGAGAGAAGCCACATGGATATCATATTAGCCTGATACTCTGCAAAGAAAAAAAAAAAGGAAAAAAAGAAAAAAAAAAGTCTGTGCAGTATATATTGTTTCTTAGTGTGGATTCTGCAACTGTCATTTTAAAATAGCAATAGAAATATATATTTTTTAATATTTATGTTATTAGAACAATGACCGCCTTGAATGACAACTTCTGAAGTCCTTACACCTAAATTCTTATCTTGTGTAATATATGTTGACTAGCATCAGGAATATTAAAATGATTTAATAATCAGTCACAAAGAATTTTCTACATCTTTTCAAATTTTGCATGTGATGCTTTCTTTGCAGAGTTCTCTAGGACAATAGAGAAATGAGAAAGGAAATACATGAGTATAATTGGAACATTAGTTTCACGTAAAGAAAAAGGCATTCTCTTCCCTACTGTTTGACCTTGTTAGCAGTTAGTCCTGTTTGGCTTTGACTGCAGTATATCATATCATAGTGTGAAAATCTGATTTTACGTAAACAGTGCATTGTTTTTACTGAAAATATGTACTCTTTACTAGCTTTGGGACAGTACTTAATTCCTTTTGCTTAGAAATTCAGAAAAGACTGAACTATAAGTACGCTGAAACTCATTGGAACAATATTGTTAGGACAAGAGCAACCACATCTGATTTCAGCACAACATAGGAGTGAAAAAAAATGCATTTAGCCTAAAGTTCACCTCTCATTTTGATTTTGGGTCATGTGGTTAGAAATCAACAAAAGCAATGAGAAGTTTGCCTAAGTGCTGCAAAATGAGGTTCATAATACACCAGAGCAGAAGTGTTGAAGTGGTGTAAGCTCTGAGGGGAACTACTAGAAGTACTTTTACAGTCACTGTAGGGTGTAGGAATTGTAGTTACTGGAGAACTGTCAGATATTATGGCACAGTGAGGAATGGAAGAAGGGAGGAAAATGATCTATTTGCATAAGAATCTAGAAGATGAAAAAGCAACATAAAACTCACCTGTGACAGATGTTCACAGTAGGTTTCATAGGAACGGGTACACCCTATTTTCTTATATACATAGGCTACTGAATGAGAACAATAGACAGTATCTTAATTATTCACCTCCCGAGAGTGTTAATCCTCTACAGAATACATTACATCAGCTTCATAGCTTTTACAGTGTAAATCTATTATGTAGAAGTGGGAAAGAAAGAGTTGTATCAGTTTAAATCTCCTCTGTTAGCCTATTTCAGAAGAAGTTAGGCCTCAAATTACTATTTAGAGTTGGGCTATCTTATTCCATACACATATATATATGTGTGTATATATATCCAAACACATATATATATGATATACTGAAGAATAAAAACCAAGCTGGCCTTGCCTATGCATCAAATTGACCAAAAGTGCTGCTGAAAGGAAGAGTATCACGCTGTAAAACTAATTTGATCACATGAGGTCAAGCTGGTTTAAGGCATTACAAGTCATAAAACCATGGAAATTACTGAAAAGTGATGTATTCATCATGTGCTCATGAATGGACCTGAAGGACTTATCAAGCATGTCTTTCCTTTTTAATGTTTTCATGATGGCACTTGGAAGTACTGTATCTTAGCATTTCTGCTTATGTTTATTTATTTGTTTTTAACAAATACTTTATAAAATAGCCTTGTTTGTGATCCAGGCCTGGGGACTAACTGATGCAAAGTTCACCAGCTATTAAGAAGAGCAATATAGTTGATCCAACATCAAATAGTGATATTTAGCTTTGAATGAGTATAAATGTAACAGATTTGCCAATGAGCAATACATACTTAATTGCCTAAACATAGGTGTCTGCTGTCATTTGATATGTTTTAGGAAATCTTTTTTTTGGCCTCCAAAAGGATACACATCTCATGCAAAACTTTTGTCATTTCCCCCAGCTGTGGGGGGATTTGTCTGATTTCTGATTTGTCTGATTTCTGATTTGTCTGATTTCTCAAACAAACTTGGGTGCTTTTCTGTTCCCTCAGGCATCCTGAATGGCACTGGGCACCTGCAGTTGAGCATCTGAATCCCAAACAATGTATGGACTCTGTGTATAGTCTCCTTTAACACAAAAAATATATTTATCCCGAACGTAGTTCCATGTTTCTGTCATTTTCATCTGAAGAGACGCAAAGTACTGATTCTGCTTTGCTTTTTGAGCTGATCACAGAAAAAAACTTAGTGAAAAACACTAGAGGTTATCAGTGATGAAAAATTTAAGAAAAGTGAATATTTTTAGATACTATAAATATTTTCTGATTTTATATTGGACTTGAAAAGGCTTGGAAAAGAGTCATAAAGCAATAAAGTAACCGAGTTTGGAACAGACCTGTGAAGGTCAACTGATACAACATCCTTCCCACTCAAATCAGGGCTGCCTTAGATCAGGTTTTTCAGATCTCAGCAAATCTGAGTGATCAAATTCTAATTTGGATAAGAGACCAATCCTAGTATTCTAATAGTTCATTGTGTATCACAGTTAAGAGTTAGTATTAAGATTCAGAATATGGAAAGCACTTACCTGAGTCACTATAAAGTGATGAGGATAGGTTTCCACTCTCTGCTCTCTTACAGCTTTCTTCTGTGACTTAGTCATCCACTAATTAGAAGACATAACGTAGAGCGGAAAGTCCAGAATAAGCATACAAACACACAAACCGTAAGAATCAACTGAAATTTCTCAAACCATTAAAAAGAATCTATGAAGGCAGAAATGTAATTAAAAAGAACTCCACATTTTAAAAGAATGTTTCCTTTCAGAGTATTTCCAACATTCTGTTCTTTCTGCCAAATGCAAACTATTTCAACCCAACAAATTTCTAGTATATATTCTTCTTACGTTTATGCTCAGGACACCTGGTAAAATAATTCAGCATGCTAAAGGTTCTGGGATTTTGAGATCCAAAATGATGGAATTCATTATATGGAACACTTTTTTCTTCAGTTGAAAGGTTGACACTGTGTTCTTTGTGCCTGTCCTGGTTTTGGCTGGGATAGGGTTAATTTTCTTCCTAGTGCTGTGTTTTGGATTTAGGATGAGAAAAATGTTGATAACACACTGATGTTTTTAGTTGTTGCTAAGTAGTCTACTAGTCAAGGACTTTTCAGTTTCCCATGCTGTCCTGGTTCCGGCTGGGACAGAGTTAACTTTCTTCCCAGTAGCTGGTGGGGGGGGTGCTGTGTTTTGGGTTTGGTATAATAGGAGCGTTGATGGCCCATTGATGTTTTGKGTGTTGCTGGGTGGTGCTTGCACCGGGCACTTTTCAGCCTCCCATGCCCTGCCAGGTGCATGGGAAGCTGGCGGGGGAGCATAGCCGGGGTGGTTGACCCAGCTGGCCAATGGGGTATTCCATACCATGTGATGTCATGCTCAGCATAAAAAATAAGGGGGGGGGGGGGGCTTTGGGTCCCGGGACAGGCTCTTATATTGGGCACGTGTCGGTTTCGGTGGGTGGTGAGCAATTGCATTGTGCATCACCTGCTTTGTATATTGTTGTTGTTATCACTGTTACTATTACTGTTCTACTTTGTTTTATTTCAATTATTAAACTGTTTTTATCTCAACCTGCAAGTTTTCCTACTCGTGCCCTCCCGATTCTCTCCCCCATCCCACTGGAGCTGGGGGGTGAGCGAGCGGCTGCGTGGTGTTTAGGTGCTGCCAGGGTTAAACCACGACAGTCCTGGGGCAGAACATGACAGACAGACAGAACGTGGGGCTCGAAGGGTTTGAGATAACAACAGATTAACTAGAGCATATTAAGGAATTTATATCTGTTAACCGTTGTTGGGCACAATGTTAGTT
>JAYKAV010000525.1:54043-64980 GCA_035582835.1 Phoebastria nigripes | reverse complement strand
CTTAGCATAGCTTCCAGGAGGATCTGTTCCATGATCTTCCCAGGCACAGAGGTGAGACTGACTGGCCTGTAGTTCCCTGGGTCTTCCTTTTTCCCATTTTTAAAAATGGGGGTTATATTTCCCCTTTTCCAGTCAGTGGGAACTTCACCAGACTGATTGCCTTATAAGGAAGTAAAAGCAGATGAGGCCTTCTTCATAGAAAAGGAAAAAGCCTTATGCCCACAGGCTCTGGTCCTTGTGGGGGACTTGAACCACCCCCATATCTACTGGAAAGGCAAATCAGCAAGCACAAGCAAACCAGGAGTTTTCTGGAGTGTCACTGATGACAGCTTCTTAACACAGATGATCAAGGAGCCAGCCAGGGAGATGCTCTGCTGCACCTCATACTTACTGTCACGAATGGGTGGTTTTGAGGCCGCTTAAAGAAACACTGGCAAAGGTATTAGCAAAAGGTGATTTTAATAGAGATTTATAAAAGCACAACTTAACAGAATTCAATGGCAACGTCCACTCTATTACTTGTTACATGGATTAAGTGTACACAGGGAAAATCATGTCAGAATTTGGATTGGAATGATTTTTACAGAGATTTGAGGAAAATGGGGTATGGGAGACCCTCCCATTGAGTCACGAGGTTCAGAGTAGACCCGGCTGGATCCAATCTTAGTCTCAGACTTGGACAACAGTTTATGTCTAATACAGAAAGGAATAAGGAGATCCTCCCGTTGAGTCACGAGGTTCAGGGTAGACCCCCTTTCTTTCTGAACTCCTTCTCAGAGGAGTCTAGGTGTGGCTGAATCTATCCCTAGTCTCAGACTTGGTCAACGGTTTATGCCTAAGGGATTATGAATGTTTAGCAGCAATTTAAAGATTAATCACAGTTTGGGGCAAATCATAAGTTTTAGCAGCATTAAATCATTGAGGTAGATTATAAAATTTTAGCAACTATAAAGTAAAATAACCAAAATTACTACAATGTTAAAGTGACTAGATTACAGGTTATGCTTACTACTCATTGTTTAAATCAATATATATATATACACAAACACACACACACATCACACATCAAGTCTAAATCAATTCACACATGGGATCCCAAAGCTAGGTAGATCTGTATAAGCTGAGTTATAAAGGCCTTAAGCTAGATAAAGGTACCTGAAGCTAAGTTATAAAGGTCTTAAGCTGAATAAAGGTACCTGTTAAAAATTCCCCTCGAGTGTCATGAAATACTCACGCTCAATGTCTCGGCATTTCTCAACGGGCGAAGAGTTGACCCTCAAGTGGTATCTCGGCCGAAGAGTGTTTCAGGCCAAGTCTCGACAGTGCTCTGAATTTCACAAACTTGAGGGTTTGCGAACTCTGAGAGGCGTCCCACTCAGAGGGAGACTCTGGGCGCAGCCCGCTGCGGTCCAGGAGAGCTCAAAGGGTCTCGCTTGGGGACCGCTGTTTATAGGTTTGCAAGATGATTGGCTTTAGTCATCAGTAACTTTCCATTCTGGCTACTATCCAAGGTGGTTAGAAATATTGATTATGGTATTGTTTTGCGGTTACAATGGTATCATTCTGTGGATTCAGGTGTTCGTTCCACTCGATCTGCGATCCAGGTGGGGAATGTTTCAGGGCTGTCAGGAATGACGAACTGTCTCCTGCTTTCATCCCCTACTTTGATCAGGTAGCCAGTGTTCCTGGTACGATCAGAGCCGTTCCCTACCTCAGCCGTGCAAGAGTGCCTGGTACAGTCAAGGGACGCTTAACTGCCCAACTCATGACACAATGGCTAAAGCCTAACAGGAGTTTCTGATCGTAGAGAGGCCTAAGGGAAGGGGGGAAATGCACCACCACACTTACAAACAAGGAATAACTGGTTGGGAATGGGAAGATGTGGTGCAGTTGGCTACAGCATGCTTGTTGGAGTTAGGGATCCCAAGAGGAGGGAACAAGGAAAAGCAAGATCTCAACCCTGGACCTCAGGAGAGCAGACTTTGGCCTGTTCAGGCATGTACTTGGAAGAATCCCATGGGCCTTGGAGGGAAGATGCTCCAGTAGAGCTAGCTGATATTCAAGGGTCACCTCCTCAAAGCTCAAGAATGGTCCATCCACAACTACCTGAAAGGAGGTTAGCGAGGTGGGTGTCGGTCTCTTCTCCCAAGTATCAAGCAATAGGATGAGAGGAAACAGCCTCAAGTTGCGCTGGGGAGGTTTAGATTAGATATTAGGAAAAATTTCTTCACTGAAAGGGTTATCAAGCATTGGAACAGGCTGTCCAGGGAAGTGGTTGAGTCCCCATCCCTGGAGGTATTTAAAAGATGTGTAGATGTGGCACTTAGGGACATGGTTTAGTGGTGGACTTGGCAGTGTTAGGTTTATGGTTGGACTTGATGATCTTAAAGGTCTTTTCCAACCGAAATGATTCTATGATTCTATGAGACTATGATCCTGGCATGGACAAAGTCAAGCAAAAGCAGCAAAAGACCTGTATGGCTAAGCAAGTTTCTTCTACAAAACTCAAATAAAAAAGAAAGCATACAAGAGGTGGAAGCAGGGTCAGGTCACCCATGAGGAATATAGAGACTCTCTGAGTATGCAGGCAGAGGGTTATGAAAGCCAAAGCCCATCTGGAGCTGAATCTGGCAAGTCACGTTAAGGACAACAAGGAGGGCTTCTACAGATGTATCAGAAGCAGAAGGAAGACTAGGGGAAATGTTGGTCAGCTGCTGAATGGGACAGAGGACCTGGTGACAAGGGACACAGAAAACACCAAGGTACTCAATGCCTTCTTTACCTTGGTCTTCAGTGATAAACTCAGCCTTCAGCAATTCCTGGCCCCTAAGACCAGTGGAAAAGTCTGGAGCAAGAAAGACATACATTACTCTCAGTGGAGGAGGATCATGTCAGGGAACGTTTAAACCAACTGAACATACACAAGTCCATGAGACCTGATGGAATGCACTCACAAGTGCTAAGGGAGCTGGCTGATGTCATTGTGAGGCCATTCTCAATTATTCTTTAAAGGTCATGCAGATTGTGAGAGATTCCAAAGGTCTGGAAGAAAGTAAATGTCACTCCTATCTTCAAGAAGGACAAGAAGGAAGACCCAGGGAACTGCAGTCTGGTCAGTCTCACTTCAATCCCTGGGAAGGTAATGCAGCAAATAATCCTGGAAATCATTTCCAAGCATACCAAGGACAAGAAGGTGACTGGGAGTATTCAGCATGGATCTACAAAGGAGAAATCACGCCTGACCAACCTCACAGCCTTCTACAAGACAAATGGTTCAGTGAATGATGGAAGCGGGGGATGTTGCTTATTTTGAATTTACCAAGGCTTTTGACATTGTGTCTCATAGCATCGTCCCAAATAAAATGATGAAGTAATAAATAAATATATAATAAAAAGACTGTGGATATGGATTGAAAATTGGCTGAAATGCTATGCTTACAGGAATATAACTAGCAGCATGAAGCCAAGCTGGAGACCAGTCACTAGTGGTGTACCCCAGGGGTTGATTCTTGGGCCAATACTGTTTAGTTTCTTCATTAATGACGTGGATGATGGGACAGAGTGCACCCTCAATAAATTTGTGGAGGATAAAAACCTGGGAGGAGTTTGATGATTGGTACACCAGACAGTTGTGTTGCCATTCAGAGGTACTTCAACAAGGTGGAGAAATGGGCCGACAGGAACCTCATGAAATTCAGCAAAAGGAAAGGGAACATCCTGCACCTGCACAGTACAGGCTGGGGACCAACAAGCAGGAAAGCAGCTTGTCAGTAAAAGACCGGAACATGAGCCTTTGACACAAAGAAGGTCAGCAGCCCCCTGGGCTGCAGTAGAAGTGTTGTCAGCAGGTCTAGGGAGGTGATCCTTCCCCTCTACTCAGCACTGGTGAGACATATCTGGAGTGCTGTGTCTGGTGCTGGGCTCCCCAGTACAAGGGAAACATGGACATACTCAAGCATGTCCAGTGAAGGGACACAAAGATGATAAAGAGACTGGAGCAACGTTCATACAAGGAGAGGCTGAGTGAGCTGGGACTGCTTAGCCTGAAGAAGAGAAGGCTCAGTGGGATTTTATCAGTGTGTATAAATAGCTGTTGGGAGGGAATGAAGAAGAGGGAACCAGACTCTTCTCAGTAGTGCCCAGTGACAGGACAAGAGGCAATAGGCACAGACTGAAAGAGAATAAATTCCACTTAGATGTAAGGACCAAATTCGTACTGTGTGGATGGTCAAATCCAGGAACCAGTTGCCCAGAGAAGTTGTAGAGTGAGTGTCCAACTTTGAAGATATTCAAAACCCGACTGTAACTTGCACTAGTTCATCCTGCTTTGAGCCGGGAAGTTGGATAAGACCATTTCCAGAGGCGCCTCCCAACCTTAAAGATACTGTAATTTTATGAAAATTCATATGAAAGATTTTACATTGCTGTCCTTCTGTATTTTATGCAATTCCATTACTTCTCATGAAATGAAGATTGTCCCAAGTAGGCCCACAGTGGCAATTCATTTAACCTGCCAAGCAAGTGTGTTCCAAATTCAGGAACATTAAAAACTGCACTGTAAAATAATAAGGGCTTATTCTACCTGACCTCCTTCAAGAGCTCTAACATAGAATTAGATCATAAATATGCACAACATGGCAGATGTCAAGCCTCATGAATACATATACATATTCATCAACTTATGGAATTCTTAACTACCCACTGAGAGTGTTTACATTTGAACAAGAAAATCAAAGCATTTTTCCCACATGCTTAAAACATAATTCATAATTTGAAAAGCAATTATCACATAAGAAAAGCTTTATGGCTACTAAAATATTAATCCCTGTGGGACAATTCAATCTTCTTATAGTAATGAAGGGTTCTTTGAAATAAAACTAGAAAAGATGTCAAGGAGAAAGATGCCTAAACTTTGAAAGTAGTTTTCAGGTAATTGTAAGGGTTCTTAAAAAATTTCTGATATTTCAGTGTTCTTTAAAAGAGAAGTTAAAAACTTTTTAAGAAGTTAGGCTAAGGCAAGAGTCAGCATCCCTAAAATCTGTTCCTGTATCAATTACAATATTGAATACAGTATTGAATACAAGCAAAACAGTCATAGACCATATCTACCAAGTAGATAGCTTTCTGACTACTTTAGAATCTGAGATGTATCCATCCATTGTAGATCAACTCTAAGCTAATTTCTGTTCTGAACTTAAAGCTGTCTGGTGACCCAAATTCTTAGGCCCACTTTGCTCCAGAGAGCATAACCCCTCATATTTTTTGTTTGTTTGTTTGAGGTACTCCTTTGGATTACATCATCTAATCTGTTTTAAGAGGTTTTATCTATTTGCAAATTAAAACTAAGTTTTCAGACACTGGAATTTAATAATCTCTTTCCTAGAGCAGTCCCTTGCAAAACTGGCCCAAGTCACCTAAGACTCCAAAATTATACCTGAGCACAGCATGGGTCAGGAAACACCCCCAATAGAAAGTTTTCTTGTGACTGCTTTGTTTCAAAGGTTAAGAGAATTTAAAAACAGGTGGTCAGACAATGTTTGGTCTCAATACCAAAGAACAGCTGTGTTTAATTAATTAATATAGATGACCTACCACCAAAAGAAGCAACCCTCCAACTTCCATCTGAGAGTTCCTGCCCTCTCTCTTGTACCAGTAGTGGTGCCCACCTGACCTCATGATGAGTTAGTTTAGGGAGGTAAAATATTAGATTGTATAAACTTGTTTGGGGTTTTCTTCCTTCTGGATTTCTCCTTGAATCAGCTGACCTCATGGTCACACAAAGAATAATGGCCAAAGTTCAGAGAAAGTGGYGGAAGCATTTGAGGGGAACTAGAGATGGGGAAACTGGACTGCCGATCTTAACAGCAGCTACTTAGCAGACCAGTTTAGCTGCTATGTCAAATTGCATTCACAGCTTCTATTTTTGTGCCCCTCATACCTAAAATGAAGTAAAACTGCATCTGTATCCTTGGCAGCCATGACACACCTTCCACGACTACCCCTTTCTTCAGGTTTTAGGGTATATATGGAAAATGCTCTAATCACTCTGTCTGGAGCCTGATGCCTTGGGCACTTAAAAGTTACTTCTTGTCTTGCCTGTTCAGGCAGCTGGTTGACTGTGTCGTGTGCCTTTATGTGCCTTTACTTATAAATTCACATTAAACATTACATGAGACATTAGTTAACCCTCATATAGTTTATAGTCTCTGGTCTGTACAAGTCTTCTGCAGAAACCAACAGGAGTCATGGATTACACATTCATCAGTAACAAACTCTCTTCCTCAGTCCACTGTAAATTTTAGGGGATTTTCTGTCACAGCAGTTCCATTTCATATAGCTAGTGCTAACTATGAGTGCTCAAACTTTCAAAGGACTGGTCCCTGAGCTAATGTGTACATTGTTAGCTATAGGGTCATAGCCTAACCCTGTCCAGAGTTCATAGTGAGTCTCAGGACGCTCAGACATGTATCTTCCCTACTGCAGTTGTATTAATAAACAGTATCTCTCAACTGATTTATCTACTTTTCTCCAAATAGTTTATTTTAGATTTTCCTTACAGTTCTGTGCACAAAGTAACCCATAACTTTATGAGAAATATCCCAAAGAAATAGAAGGGATAGTAACGTGCGTAGTACTGAAAAATGCCTTCCAAATATAGACAAGAGCCAACAGATGAGGCTCTAGAGGAAAGTACTTTTACTTAAACTTAGCCTGCAACATAAAGCAATCCTCCAGTAACAAACTTAGTGGTTTTTAGAATGAGAAGACCTACTAGAACACATTTACTTTAGGTGACAGATTTTTACCTGTAGGCAACATTATGTAGAAGACAATTTTAGATTAGACTAAGAAAATGACCCGTTTAGCAGAAGCCTTTTACGTAAGGAAATTCTTGGAATGTTTAAACCAAAGAATAACTTAGGCACAACTGAGATGTGTTTGATTTGGGATCTGAAACCTATTCCCACCATTGAAAAATTAACTGAGACATTTTCTTTTTCTCTGAAACTTTTATTATGTGCTGACACACACTGCTATGCTACGCTAAATGTGTCCCAGTATTAATGACTATCAGCACAGTAAGTAGAATTAATGTTCACCTGGCATATATACATCTGTCACAGGTCTCTATCTCATTTGTAAATGGAGTTCTTATTATATGGTTAGCTGCCTTCACATAGCATAGTGGTTCTGATTCTTTCAAGAAGCACTTGATATTTTGACACTAGACAAAACAATTCCTTTATCATATTCAGACTGGAATATACAATTATAGATTTTTTATGCTAAATGTTTAAATAACTTGCTGATTTTAATATAAAAAACAAACTCATGATAATGATAAATGCACTGTATAATCACTATTTTCAGAAAATTTCCAAATTGCTTAAAATACACATGTATATTTTGTAGACAAATTTTGAATGTAGAACAAAAATTGAAAATAGAAAAAGGTGCTACATACATAAGAATGTTCTAAAGTCCTTTTATTTTACACAGCATTTTAAAATGTTTTATACAGTTATGTGTATATGTATAAGACATTTTATTCTATGTTAATGGTGAAAACTTGTGAATAAGTAGAATGTGAATTTGTAGAGGATCTTTCTGAAGACCTGAGAATAATAACAGAAATGTCCCAGAAATGTCCCCAGAATGTAAATTAGAAAAACCTCTATTTGCTTATACTGTTCATCTCCAGCTCAAGGCCAAGAAAATTTCTTTTATTCAGATCATTAGAGTTATATGGTAAATCTGGTACCCTGTGGACCATGCATTTAATAATAAGTATTTGACCTCAAAGGATGAAAGATAACCTTGCCATCTTTAGACAGCGATTAACCAACTGGAAATACAATGAAGAAAAGAGAACAAACTGCTTAGTCTCTTATGCAGTTTCTTGAATACTCACTCCTTAACTTAACAAACAGCATTTGATGGACATGCTAGGAATATCTACAATGGCATACAGATTGAATTATTTTATTTAAGTACCAGTATCTGAAAATATCAGTATAGATGTAGATCAAGTGCTGTTTTTACTTAGAACACAGATTTTCTGAAACTTATAATCGTAAAACATTCTTGTTGTGACTTTACAGATTCCTTACAGAAGTTCTCAGATCGATACACAATTGTTTTTTCTAACTTTGGTTTAAATTGGCTTGATGTTTTCACTTATTCTTAGCAGCATGAAAAAAGAAAGTATGAAAGAAACAGAATCTTTCTAAAGTCATACTCTGATACTAAGTTTAAAAATTATCTGCTCAGTTTTTGTCAGTCTGTTAATATACCGATTCATTTTTAACCATATTACTAAGTACACACCACAATTGCAAGAAACATGCAGGGTTTTTTTACGTAAATAAACTTGTGTTTTAAAAAAATGGCACTCATGATGGTATTTATACACTGGAACAAAAGCTTGTCCACTATCACCTGTTAGAACTTCACTTAAGCTCCAGTTTTAATTTATATTAAATTGACATTTTGAAGCAAATTGTTTAATATGCATTATAAAAATATTTAAGTCATTTTCCTCAACAGCTCTATTTACAGAATTTGTCAGGCAAAATTACACTGCCATAAAACTTACCAGCTAGTTCAAATGTAGTGAATCACTGAAAAAAAGATATGAGTCATTTAAAATCACAGAATTACAAAAAAAATTAAGTTGGAAGGGACTAATTCAACCCCCTTGTATTCAAAGCAAGGACTGTTTTGAAGGTAGTTCAAATTTCCAAGTTAAAACAGTTTGTTTAGGGTTAAATTCAGTCCCATTTTTAGTATCTGCAAGAATGGAGATTCCACAATCTCTCTGGGTAACCTGTTCCAGTGTTTAAACACACTCATTGTGAGTAAGTTTTCCTAATTTCTAATCAAAATTTCTTTTGCTGCAACTTGTGGCCATTACCTTTCATTTCTTTACTGGGCATCTCTAAGAACTCTGGTTCCATCTTCTTTCTACCCTCCCACTGCTGTTGAAGACAACAGTAAGATCCTCCATCAGTTTTTCCTTCTCAAAACTGAGGAAACAGTTTTCTCATTCTCTTTTTGTATGTCACATACTTCAAGCCGCTAATCACCTTTGTGGCTCTCTACTGAGCTTGCTCTGTTTTTTTCATATGTGTTTTCTACTGGGAACTAAAAACTGGATACAATACTCTAAATTTGCTCTTGAAATTGCCAAATAGATGCTACCTGCCGTCTCTACTCCTGTTAATACAGCCTAATATGCAATAGCCTTCCTTGCTGCAAGCACACCTTGCTGACTCGTATTCATCCTGTTGCCCCCAGGAACCCCAGCTCCTTTTCTGCAGAAACATTTTCCAGCCATTCAGTCCCCAGCTGCATGGGGTTATTCATACATTTGCCTTTGTTGAACTTCATGTAGATTATTTGAGCCTATTTGTGAAGCCTGTCCAGGTACCTCTGTATCAGCCCTGTCTTCCCCTCACACACTTTGGTATCAACAATAAAATTTTCTAAAGGTGCATCCTAACACATCATTCAGACTGTTAATGAAGACGTTAAACTGTATTGGCCCCAGTCTTCATCTCTGAGGAGCACCACTGTTAACTGGTATCCAGCTGGGTTTTACACAGCTAATCACAGTCCATCCAGGCCAGCACTCCTGCCACTTTTCCATATTGTAGTCCACCTTTCCAATTTGGCTACAAGAATATATGTCAAAAACCTTATTAGTCAGGGTAAACAGCTTCCACTGTTCTCCACTTGCTCACAGAGTCAGTTATCTTATCACAGAAGGCAATCAGGTCATTCAGGTACAATTTGCTCTTGGCAAATCTATGCTGGCTCTTCCCAGCCACCTTGGTTTTGCTCAGCGGCTGCCAGTGAACCTATTTTAAAGCCCTCCTCAATAGGTTAACAAGCCTGTTGGTAAAGGCATTATTCATTATCTCATCAGATGTATCCTATCTCTCCCCAGTAGTCTTAATTCCTCAGAAAGAGTCCTATAGTCAGAAACGCCAAAGCCTTACCTACAATATCATGCAAACAACCAGGTACTGACTCACTGGATCCATCTGCTCATATGTGAGTCCTTCCCTTTGACAGAATTGAAGAGCTCCCTGAGCTGCCATGTTGTGTGCTTTACGGCCCAGAAACCTATAGTTGCTCTTGATAAACTCCAAGTCTCCCTTGACAGTATCATTGATGCCAATGCAGGTGAACAGTAAGGGACAAGAGTCTGAAAATCAGATGAACCTCAGCAATTTCTCTTCAACGTCCCAGATCTGAGCTCCTGACAAGCAATAAGCCTTGTGATACAGAAAGTCTGTTTGGGAGATAGATGCTGACCCCTGCAGCAGGGTGACACCAGCTACTACCATTTGCTGTTTCTACTTGTTGCCAGTACATGGATCAGGCTCAGCTGGTCCACATGTCTCCCCTGAGGAAACATGTTCTTCCTTACATAATACCATAACCCTATACCTGTTTTAAAAGTGCACATCTGGAAGTGGAGAAAGAAATATCTTCCTTTTTGCCAGAAGTTACAATCTTCTATGATCTCCCATTTTAGGAGACTCAATCCTCCACTTGTTTAGTGTAGCCTCTAGATATCCCTCCTTTTGTACAGCATGACACCCTGTCTCAAGGAGAAGCACCAGGCACTGCCCACAGCCTGGGACCTCCCCCTGAGACCAGGGCAGCTGCCTCTGATGCACTGGGACAGTTGCTCCAGCCAGGCCAGGGACTGTCTGTTGTGACACAGAACCACCATATTTGTGCCATCTCTGTCAGTTCCCTGAYGCCTCAGGCACCACATCTTCACTGTCCCCTTTAGAATCATAGAATCATAGAATCATTAAGGTTGGCAAAGACCTCTAAGATCATCAAGTCCAACCATCAACCCAACACCACCATGCCCACTAAACCATGTCCCTAAGTGCCTCATCTACACGTCTTTTAAATAC
>JAYKAV010000525.1:10408-52563 GCA_035582835.1 Phoebastria nigripes | reverse complement strand
ATGTATTTGTAAAAACATTTTTTGTTGTCTCTAATGACAGCGGCCAGATTGCATTCTAGCTGGGCTTTTGCCTTTCTGATTTCCTCTCTGC
Source organism: Phoebastria nigripes (assembly GCA_035582835.1). NCBI lineage: Eukaryota > Metazoa > Chordata > Aves > Procellariiformes > Diomedeidae > Phoebastria > Phoebastria nigripes. Next base: position 52,472 of record JAYKAV010000525.1, on the reverse strand, counting down.
ATGACCTRAYGAGATCCCTGTACTCTTCTTGAGTCGCCTGCCCCTTCTTCCACAAGTGGTAAATGCTCCTTTTTTTCCTGAGTCACGGGAAGAGCTCCCGGTTCAGCCAGGCTGGTCGTCTTCCCCGCCTGTTCTTCTTACAGCACATGGGGACAGCCTGCTCCTGCGCCTTCAAGACTTCCTTCTTGAAGAACATGCAGCCTTCCTGGACCCCTTTGCTCTTCAGGACCGCCTCCCAAGGGACTCTCTCGACCAGTGCCCTGAACAGGCCAAAGTCCACCCTCCGGAAGTCCATGGTAGCGGTTTTGCTGGTCCCCCTCCTTACTTCACCAAGAATCGAGAATTCTATCATTTCATGGTCGCTAAGCCCAAGACGGCCTCCRACCACCACATCTCCCACCAGGTCCTTTGGCTCCAGTTTGCTGTGGTACATATGGGGCTCCTCTAGAATCAAAAAAAGCATCATCCTCTGAATGACTTTCAATAGAAGGATAGTGAAGTAAAGTATTGTCCTTATTACAAAAAATGCCTAATACACAGCACTAGCATATTATTTACACCAGAGCTTGATAACCTACATTTCGTCCTGTACTTTTTTCTTTTAAATAAAAACTTCTTTATTAAAAAAGTATTCCAATACATTATTTCTATTATCGTTGCATTACATATTTCATGTGATAGAGGACTGGCCTAAATAGTTTGTGAAACATGAAAGATATTGTCCATTTGCCATTTCATTATTTCTCATATCTGTATGCCTGTTTTCATTTTAAAAGCTTCATTCACTCTGAAATTGACACTCAATGATAGGACTCCAAGTTAAATGAATATATTTAATCCATAAGGATGAAGATCACATCAGTACCAAAAGCAATCAAATTAGAACATTTCGCTGAAGTCAGATAAGAAGAAACACTAGATTGGATTTCACTAAACTGAAAAGAACCAGCTGAAAAGTTTAGGTTATGTTGTCATCGAAGACTGTTGAGTGTTAGGTTCAATATTATGCAGGTTTAAGCATGAACTCTGGGATGTTCTGAGTTTAGGAAGTCACACCTACCTTTATGGAAGAAGTCTCYCTGCTAAGATAAGACACAAAAAAAAGTTGTCTGAGGATTGTCTCACTTGCCTTTGGAATGAAGCTTCACATAGCTTGGGCCAACTTAATGATTCCCAAGAGTAAGGTACTGCTCATCCCTCCAGGAGTCCCTACTGCCTCCCGCTCCTGGACATATGCTGGTTTCCTCTTTTGCACCAACTCCATTTGTCTGATTTAACTAAACCAAAGAAACAGAGAAATTAAGTCATTAGTTTATGGCCAAGTTAGAAATCTGGCTTTACTCTGTGAACAGATTAGAATTTATGCTGAAACAAGGAAAGGAAAAAGACAATATACACCTAATAAACACCTATTAGACTAACATATATTGAACAGGTGATTTTACTCTTGCAGAGGTGAAGTTTGTATTTCAATTTTTAAACAGAGAATTAAAATTATTGCTCTGATAAAATTTTAAGTCTTAAATATTTTAGAGAACTTCTAGATGAGTTTAGATGAGCTCTATTGCAATCTGGAAGAGAAAGATTCCACTAATAATAGTTGTAAACATGGCTTGACCTAGTAATGTTTATTTAGATCTTCCACAAAGACACAGAATATGTGTGATCTTATATTTCAAGAATTAAAATCCTCTTTTATTTCATAGGTCCAGAATTCTCTCCATCCACAATCTTGCATAACCGTAACAGAAAATTCTGTTTCCTATTTACATTTCAATAGTGCTTCATAAAAGCCCATACCCAGCAAAACCTGGAATTATTAGTATTTGCAATACCTGAACATGCGTACACTCCTATAAAATCACATGGAAAGTTCAGTTACAGCAGTAAAATACCCAAGTGCAGGTTGACACACTGTTGGCAAAAGCTCCAAAAGGCCAAAGGAATGAGGTAAGATCACAAGACAGTGACAGCTAAGAAAAAAGGAGCTCAGATCTAAAACAGAGATACCTATTGAAGATCTGCTAAGAAAACTTAAGCAAATACAGCAGGCAGTTCTGCTGAATTTCGCTTCAAGTCGGGATACATTTGCTCTGATCTTTTTCATGCTCATTTCCTTCCTACAGATACTTAGATGGTAGTTTTACTTGAATTAACTCTCATTAAATGTTGTTTTGAGAGTGCTAGATAAAGCACTCACAGTAGAAGGGCACTGCAGAGGATATACTAAATTCTTACTTGGCACTTAAGGATCCTGTTCTTAGCATATAGACTTAAATAAAATAAGCCTAATAAAACCTACTGCACCAGTGTACCTAGAAAGATTAATTTGTGTCAGTGGGTAATTCAGTTGCAAAAGAACATGAAAATGTGGTTATATTTTCTGTGGAATGGAACATTTTTTGAATGGAGTTAGTTGTTTAAAGGAAAACAAGAAATCCATGCCTTCTGAAAATGTTTTATTTCTCAAATAATTAGTTTTTGTCAAGGACATAAGAAAATTCAAATTTAAGCACTGACATTCCTGTATAAAACATACAGCTTTTTTCCTACGGAAGTTAAATGTTGGGTAAAGCCAGCAATGTTGAGAGTTTAACAGTTTACAGAAATTTACTGATCTTGTTTTGTTGATGCTTTTTGCTGGGAAAAGCTAAAGCCTTTCAGATTTTGAATAATTTGAGTATGACTCCACAACGGGACATGGTGCAAAAATTCTCATCTTGTGACTTCTCTCAAGGATGCTAATGGCTTGAGTGATACACTGTGTTGGCATTGCCACTGATTTTGGAGAGAAAACGTTCTAAAAAAGATTGCTATCTCCTCTGATGTTCTAAGTAAAACACATACCATATAACTTACACCATCAACAATGAAGTTACACAACTAGAAACAATTCTAATGACTGATTTTAGATACTTATTTTCTTCACTTTATTCACAGCAAACTATCCTAATTTTGAAGATGCTATGATTTAATTGTAGACATTCTAGTTGAAATAAGCTGGTCCCTGAAAAAAAGTGTTTCAAAACACAAAATGTGAACTCTGCAAATGAAAAAAAAATCTTTAATTTTGACAAAAAATACTGACAAAGGTTATTTTAAATTACTTTTAAAAGGTCACAGAGCAAAAACAGAGTAGGATTGGAGTACAAACCATTGTTCCTAGCTCTCAGAAAACATAACTTCTACCTACAAAGTTTTCTTTCTTTGATCTACAAGAAAAAGCAAGAGATCTTGAAAGACAAGTGAACTCTGTTAAAGACAGAAAGGGAGATAGATTTGATCAAATGGACATTTCGGTTGAACGGGATGTTTCTCTCTGAGAAAACTACTCAAAATGTCCATGTAGGAGAGACAGATATGTTGGACCATAAAGGAATATGAACCCACTGAGGAAGAGGGAGAAAAATGTATGTCTGGAGATGTTTAAAATTAATAAGCACTGCAAAAAATGTAGTTGACACAGGGAAAAAAACCTTTAAGCTTGAAGGACAATAGCAATCCAGCTCTTGAACACAAACTTAAACCCCCCTTACATAAAGAGTAAATAATCTGAAAATCTTCTTCTTTTGAAGATGATGATCAGCAAATCCAATCACTCACATAAATGAGACTATTACATTATCAGGTTAAATTATGACATGGTATTATGATAAATTATGTTATAACATGGTTACAGGACATGACAAATTTTGAAAAATTGCTGGTAATGATAGTCAAAATGAAAACAGAGTAAGCAAAAGAAGAGTTAAAAGAATTGAAGATTATTTTAGGGATCTCAAGGGAAAAAAAAGATCTTAATGTAGGGATCATAAATTGAAATATTCTGCTTAAATTGATTGCTTCTTCTAAAGAAGAAATCTTAAACCTATCTTTCAGATTAAAAATTGACAAGATTTGTAACCAGAATTAGCTAATTAAGAAAGTTACTTTGATCAGTTCAAATCTGTAAGCAAGTATGAACAGCAAATTAAATCAGAAACCCATTTAGATAGAGGAGAAAAGAAGTATATCTGTATATAATGGAAATATCTGTATATAATGGAAATTCCAAATAAGTCAAACCTACTTTAATTTGTTCCTTAAAAATAAAAGACACGGAAAGTTTCAAAATTAAATTGATGACGTTGAGTTATCTGAATGATAGTCTGGCAGAAAATCCCTTTTATATCTCAGCTGGCTCCACAGAGAACAGTTATGTTAATTTACACCAAAATCTATTCTACAAGCAGTCAAAAAATAAAATTAATAGAGCAAAGAGATTAAAGGAAATAGGACTCTTAGAAAGGATAATATATATGTCAATGAAGAGCTTTTGACAAACAAAATATTATTGCTTTTTTTGAAAATTGCACATTAACGGATAAAGTGAGAACTTACATGTAGTATATATAGATTTCAGTCATGCAGTGAAGTTTAATTTAGAATAAAGCTCTCAAATATGAACAATATCACAAGTTAATATCTTGACGAGGAATTTTTAATAAAAGGAAGTGTTATGAAAAATGGCAAGCTATTGCTTTTGTATTGGAAGGATGTGCTGATGAGGAACAAGCGGAACTTATCTTAGGTCCAGTCTTATTTAATATCCTCGTTAATGTTCTGGAACATGTATAGGGCACTGCATGAATATGATTCATAGATGATGCTATACTAAGAGGTGGAACAATCAGTTCTAGAGAGATTAGACATATGATTGGAAATTACTTAAGTAAGATTCACTAGGGAAGACTCAAACTAATGCAAGGAGCAAAGCAATCTACATCCACAAAATTAAAGAAACTATAAATTATTTCAGAAATTATTTAAGAATGTAGAAGGAATACTCTGGCAGTAATTTTAAGGATTTAATAAAAAAAGACATCAAGAAAAAATTGCTGACAATGAGATCTGTCGGGTGTGAAGTACACTTCCAGGAGAAATGGTAGAAATTCCATCACTTGGAACATTTCAGAGTAGCCTAGGAAGAACAGTAATGAATGTACAATAAAGAAAAACCATTCATTGTGAGGTAAAACGACTTAAAATTACTTGTTTTAAGCTCTGATTGAATTGACTATGAATTAATGATATGAAAACCAATTAACTGAATAATTTGTACTTACTTCCTTTTCACTCTCAACTACATCTGTTATACCATTACTCTAGATAATGCTTACCTTTGCTTTATATATTTTATTGGCATATAGTGTAAAAATAAAAGGCACTTATCCAGTCAATAATCCACTAAAATAGTATTTTCTTTCTTCTGTGAATTAACTATATGACATTTACTGGTTTTAAAAAAGATGGCTCAAAATTTTCAATCTGTCATTTATCGACAGATATGCAAGATGTCAAAATCTCAAGATAACATCATTAAAATATGAACTTACTCTCTTATCAGAAAACCACTGTTGTATAACATCTTGAAAACTAGGGGCTTTGTTAAACATATAGAATCACAGCTTGTCAGAATCACCAACTACCAACTGGGACCATGAAAAGAAAACATAAAAAATGTATATTTTACTTCTTCTCAGAAGTGTTTTTTCTGATGATACCTTGACAGTTTTAATTTTGAATTACAATATTTGCTTAACACTTTCAATTGAAAAAAAGTTCTTATGAAATCCATTGATTTTTCATGGTTATGAAGAAGTTTCTTTCTATTGGGTTGAATAATTAATAAAAAGTGTTGCTTATTTTAAGATTGTAAAAACATCAAAAAAGTTTTTCTCCATCTCAGAAAACCAACCAACTTGCCAAACTTAAACCATCATAGACTTAAAATTACCAAGTTTGAGAAACAATATTTGGAAAGGACTGAAACACTGTAACAACCCTACCACAAGAAGGTCAGGAGAAAACCAAAGGACAAAACACTATAATTGCCCTCAGTTTCTACAATACAAACATGAAAACAGCACCAAAAAACTCACCAAAATGCTGCCAAATGTAAGTCTTTTGTGTCACTGAACAGCAATGAGGGTAAATGTCATAGGTATTTTTGTGCTTGACTTAAAACCATTAATGAGTAGCTGTATCATTCAGTCAAAGTCCTCTTCAGGTTCTTTTTTTTTTCTCTTGGTTATAGCTGATTTTATTAGAAAGTATTAATTTCATTTCTGTTGTTATCTTAACAGTGTAATTAGACTAACTAAACATTGTACACATGATTTTCCGAATCTGTTAGTGATAGGGAAAGGAATACCTTTCCTGACGTGTAGTCCCAACATGTAAAGTAATATTTATTAATTTATTCTTGTAAAGTAGCAACATAACATTACTAAAACAAGCAAATTATTCTTTAAAATATTTTACAGGTGGCAAGTACTATATGATTTATAATTTCAGTTACCCAAGTGATTAATTGGATTGTCAAGTGAGCACTTCATGCTGTATAAACTCAGGACATTAGCTAGCTGTGTTACTACTAGCCCTTTGTTCATGATTTAGAAATTATGGAATAACACTGAAGAACTGATTTTGTAACACAGTTACAGTAAAATGCGGTTTTGTTCTGAAAAACATTTGGAAAAAGTACATCCATACATTTCATATCAAAATCATTGAATATTGGGGGCTAATTAGTGTTCAGTAAAATGAAGGGAGTTTTTCTTCTTTTCTTTTTTTTTTTTTTTCATTTCTTGATGAAATGAAAACTTTCACAAAAAATCCCTTTACTTTACTGCAATTTTTTATTATTGAGAGTCAGCCAATATAAACAAGTTGCTCAGCATGTTATAAATGTTTTTTTTTAACAGTGACATCCAAAGGAATGTGAAGAAGGAAATACACAGTTTAAAATTCAGATACTGATTTATGGTCACTAAATCTACTGTCTGGATAATCGTTAAGTGCAATAAGTATTAACGTACTCAATGTTCAAACAGCAAAAGATATTCAAGAGAGATCTATAGTTAGTAATAAACAGGAATTATGGTATTCCAGGGTCCCTGCACCAATGGACCTTATTGGTGGTGCCTCTCTCAGACCTCCCTCCCACCCTGCCCACAGCCCAGGACCCCATTTCAGCCCCATGGGACCTCTAGCTCCTGCCCCAGCGGTTCCACAGCAGGGCCAGTCTCCAGCTCCCTGCAGCCCTGCCCTGCCTGGCCATGGGCCCTGATGAGCCGGGCCCACCTGCAGGCCTACATCCCAGCCCAGCCTTGGCCCATCCCCAGGGAGGTGCTCGATGCCTTGGGCTGGAGCTGCGCATGGTGCCACCCTGCTGCCTGCTCCTGGCTGAGGTGATGGGATAGGCCCTGGCTGCCAGACCCTGCCCTGTTGCCCCAGGGCAGCCCCAAAAAAGCCCGGCGCCCAGGGAACCACGGTCTCACATAGCACCCTGACATTAATAACCTTTATTTTGAGAACTGTGGCTTGTTTCATGGAGAGACATTTTCTTCCAGATAGTGCACTTTACTTTTAAAAATGTATGTAATTATGACAAAGCTTTTACTGAATTATGTTGCAGAACAAAGAGTGAGAAGAAGACACATTTTAAGTTACCAGAAATGAAAACAGAAGTCTGAAAAACAGTCACAGGTCATTTTCTTTAACATACAGTTTTTCAATGATCTTAAAACCAGCAATATTTTCAGAGTAAATAGTATCTAAGGTTTTAAAATGCTTAGACTGATTTCTGAAATTCAGATTTGCCATTTAATAAGTCACATATTTACACTTTTCCCAATTTTGGTCTGTGTAGTTGCCTATCCAACTTCTGAAAAACAACTCACATTAGCGACAGGTGAGGGTTTTACAGAGGATCACAGAAGGGTTGCAAGATCTTGATCTTGAGATCATCTAGTCTAACACCCTCCTCAAGCAGCCACCTAAAGCAGGTTGTTTGGGACTGTGTCCATTCGAGTTTTAAATATGGCCCAGAATAGAAACTCTACAACTTCTCTGGGCAACCTGCTACAGGGTTTCATGACCCTCACAGTAAAAAAAAGTGTGTTCAGATAGAATGTCATGATTTTTAATTTGTTCCCATTGCCTCCTGTCCTGTCACTGCGAACCACTGAGAAGCATCTGGCTCCACCTTCTTCACTTCCCCCCCCATCAGATATTTATACACATGGATAAGATCCCCCTGACCCTTCTCTTCTCCAGGCTTAACGTCCCCAGCTTTCTTAGTCCCTCCTCATCGGAAAGATGCTTCTGTCCTTCAGTCATCTTTGTGGTCCTTTGCTGGACTCACTCCATATTTTTCTTGTACTGAGGATCCAGTATTTGCCCTGGTGATCTTGTTGTGGAGATCAATTTAACAGATTTCCTGGACAGCTTGTACTTGCTGATCAAGTCCACAACAGGACTCTACCTGTGGGATTCTGACCACTAGAGTGGAAGTCAGACTGCCAGTCTACTAGGTGGGTTTTGAATTTTAATCGCCACAGTATATGTATGATGCCACGAAATGATAAATAAATAAATCCCTTTTTAATATGTAATGACTTCCAAAAGTAGTAGATCAACTTATGTGAGAAATCCTGGTTTTCAAAACCTGTATTATGTTGCCAACTTGTCTTGATTTTTCTTTGATTTTCCAGTATAAAGTGGCCTGGTATGTGGATTTTTTTCCTCTCCTCTTTTATTTCTCTATAGCTTGCATCCTTTTTCCTTTAGGAATTTCATTCTTGTTGACAGCTACACTTCCCACTGTGTTTTGTCTCTACCCTGTAAAGAAAAACATTTTGTTCTATATTTAAGTCACTGGGCATTTAGGAAAGGTCAAGAGAGCAGACATCTGATTCCATCTTCCCCAATCCTATGGATATCCTTCAGAAAAATGATTGTTGGTTTAAATGCTGCTTTTTTTCCTAGACTCTTCCGTTATTCTTCATTGTTTGCTCCTATTAATTCACAAGCACACAAAGACCTTACATTATGATTTACTATATTTTTTCCAGTGGAGAAAAACAAATACCAGGGAAAAAAGTTTGCATTTATTTCCAACACACTACTGGTCTCCAAACACCAGCCCACTGTATGAAAACATAGCCACCCCTGCACCCTCATATCCCTTCCTGTATACACTTTCATTCCAGTATTGTTTTTGGCATGCATATATGCATCAAAGAACTGGAAAACCACACTGTAGGGCAGAATTGTAGCACTGACCTTCCAATACTGCACTATAATGCACTATAATATAACAATACAATAACATAATTGGAATAATTACAATAATTTAATTATAGTACAATTAAAAATAAATGAGTTATGGAGACAGAGATGGATGAGACAGCCAATATACTGAACTGGGAGAAACTGTTCATCCTGTTTTAAACAAGTTCTAACAGGTTCATTTTTCATCTATAGTAAAAAAAAAAAAAAAGAAAAAAAAGAATTGAAGGGAACACTGTAACACCACATGGATACACTGATTACTGAGAAAGGAGTAAAGTTTTTGATCAGGTATAGCATTCTTTGCACATATATCCCACTGTAGGTGGAAAATCCAATCCCAGAATATCTTTTTATAATATGTGTAAGGGGATGTGGAAGGAGAGCGTCTGCTCCTTTAAGGGTGAAAGACCTTTTTCAGTGCATCAAGGGATAATAAGAAAAGGAGGAAGCCATAAACAAGAACATACAGGGACAAACCTGGGGGACAAACGATAAGGGAGACAGTGATGTGAACCAAACCTGCTGAGTCACTGTGATGAAGGCGTGAGAGGTTATCTGATCGGGGACTTGCTCAATTAGGAAACTAAAGGAAAAGGGGGAAACCAGAAACAAAATATACAGGGACACAGACCTGGCAAAGCAAATGTAGAGACAATGACAAGAAACAAAGGTCGCCTCACACTAATTGATGGGCTATCAAGAAACTACAGGTGCTATTTCCAGGAAGATCAACCTAGACTTTGCAACTGATAAGATTATAAACCAGGGCAGACCCTGGCTTTAGAGGGCTGCGGGAATCCTATCCAACCCCTGAGGGGATATGCTGGGAAAGCAGAAACAGAAAGGAACAAAATGGGGGTAGGCAGAAAAGGATATAAAAGGGGCCAGTCACATGTAAAACTAGGCTTGTTACGCATTTCTGGCTGAGCCTTGCACCTGATCACTGCAGTCTTGTCCTATCTTCTTATATCTTCTTATTAAATCTTTTCTTAACTATCTCTCTGTGTAATCTCTCTAATCTACACATTCCATGTGTATGTGTGCTGCAAGAACAGTTTCCAGTACTGGATATGCAAGGAGCAAATAGGAGTGCTTATAATATTCTTCCCACAGTTTGAAAATCCAAATCAAATTATTATCTGGTTTTATTTGGATTAACCCCCCAGTACCTCATTAAAGAGAAAATAATAAAAGTCAAACTCTAAGTAAAAGCATCAACAAAAAATACGCATTTAAATGAATCCATGAAAATACCAAAATCACCACCCTTGAAAAGCATCCATAGAAGGGCTTTATTCCAGAAGACAGTCTTTCAAAGAAAATGAGACAAGAGGGAAATTGCAAATAACCTTGCAAATTAAATCTGTCAGTTCATTTAACTGTCACTTCTGATCATTTTATAAGTTTATTTGTGAATATTCAGTGTTTCAGCTGCAATTTATAACGATCACAGACAGTGGAAGGAACCACAGGAAAAAGTACTAGACTTCCCAGATATTTGAATGAGACTAAACCACACAGAATAAAAAACCAAGAGGTTTTTCTTAGACTGTGTATTCCAGGCTAGTGCTCTTGTCAATTAAAAAAAAAACCACACCTTACAAATAGATTGATAAACAGGCTGAGTGATCAATATTTATAGACAGTGAGTTATGTCAATATTACTGAGCATAGACATCATTTAGCAGTTATTCATAGCATCCAACCATATAGTAATGCAAATAATGCATATATTCTCTATGTCACAGTCTAATCAAAGATGATCAGATAATCATTAAACAGCACTCAGTTAATCATCTGGTTTATATCTCCAACATCAGTAAGCAACAGTGATTGCTATGTACAGTGGTTATTTCTAATACTCCACATCAAAAAAAAAAAAAAGTGGTATACTTGTGCCTCACCAAAGATCAGAGAGCTTATTTGGATTATCGCTGGGCTTAGTTAACAGTCATATTTAAGGACTGACTTAAGGTCTGATGCTGGGGTACTGTTGCTCATCTTTTAAGGACTAATATTCATGTTTCACAGGGGTTATCTTTGCATCTAGATGCAGCATTTCTGAAATGCGTATTTTTCCAACTAATTTGAATATTGACTAAATTGAACATAATTCATTCCATAATATAATCTACTGATTACTATCATAGGAAGACTAAACAGATTCCCTTGTTCTTTTTACCGAGTTTAAATAAACAAATAGCCCACCATTCTGCTTGGTGACAGACATATCCACTGACTCATAAAAGTATTTAACAAAGTCACTGATAATTTTAATACATAGTATAGTGAAGGAAGGAAAACAATTAACAAATTGCTAATCTTCATCTCAGGTAAAAGTTTCTTCTGTAAATTAATAATTCTTAAGATTCCCTGGCTTTCTAAAAATGTTATTCAAACTATTGCTTGAGTTTAGGACAGAGCTCAGTGTCAGACCCCGCATGCACCAGCAGTCCCCACAGGTCCTCAGAGAGCTTCATCCCCACGACTGCCCCTAGGCAGAGCCATTCCAGTGACATTAACTAGCTTCAGACAAGAGCAAAGGTAACCAAATGAGTCCAAAGTGTTGAGAAAGGTCCGGGGTCAAGCCAGGATGTCAAGTTTGCCAGGCAGGGTCTGTATTTAGGATCGGAGGTGTACGGCCAGGCACAGGTACCCTGCAATGGAGCTCAAGCAAAGGGCAGTGCCTGAGCCTAAAAGCAGCTCCTGAGTAAAGGAGGGAGGAGGCCCCTGACGAACCTTCTCACAGCTCATCTCTCCAAAATTTATGTAACGTTTCATTAGCATCAATTCAGCATGCAATCAAAGAGAGTCACCATATTAGAGTTGGCTTTGAGCACAGGCAGCAAAACATCTCAGACTGTGAGGGAAAGAGGTTGCAGAGCCTGCACACAGAGAGTAGCACTACTGTCAAAAGTCCATTAAGTTCTTATAAGAAGCGAGATAAGTTTCTTGAACACCATCCTTCTCTCTCACTGGTGAGCCAAGAGTCTCATTCCCTGTCACACTGAGACATGAGGAAGAAGGATTTGATGCTATCTATTCTAGCCTCTCTTGTCTCTGCAGACTGTGCATTTGCTACCAGCTAGAGGCACAACATCTCTCTGGTGAAGCAGAAAGGCTTCTGGAAATTCCCACCATACACTTAAGCTCTCACAGAAGGGTGTCTGCATGAGTATCCCACTACTAGGAAATAATTTTGAAAAAAAAAGCAATTTTGGTGGCATGCAAAAACAATGGCTTATGAGTAGCTATCCTGGAATAACAGACAAATACTGAATAAATAATTATGTTTTAATATAGAGCCATTGCTAATAATTCTGAGATGTGTGTTAATAAACAAAGATCTTTCAGTAAAAAAGGTCTTTTGGTGCTAATAATATTAAAAAAAAAAGAAGTAGACTATTGTAAGTCATCAATACGGATAGTATTTTTGGAAGAATTTGGAACTGAGATATTACTGTTATTTCCCCAAGATGCTGGGGGAGGAGGGCGTTAGTAATTTTAAAAAATAATTAGTGATTTTGTAATTATTTAAATATATCGTAAAACAATCTACTTTGTTTTTAGAAAGTTATGAAGAATGTTTCCTTTAAAAAAAGATGCTCCATCTTCTTCTTTTTTAGTTTGTTTGAAACATATTTAACAGTAACATTTTATTCATGCATTATGATTTGCAAGTTTCTATTCAGGCACTGTATCAATGTGACTGCTGTATTTAAATATCTAATATGAACCAATGACTCTTCTGTGGTTTTGTTAGATGGTTATAATTCACATTTCTTTTTGTCCTGATACTTACTATCTCAATGTTTTCAATGATGTATTCTAAAACAAGCAAATTGCAAGTGTGTATTTTTGGTAGTGTTGACTTCTATTTAATAAACGACTATTGCTGTCATTGCATAAAAATGTATTCAATTGTTATATTGTAAAAATATGAGGAATTATAATAAATGAAGATAAAACATTTCCTTTTGTACAGCTTTGATAAACTTTCTCCTTTTATTATGGAAAATTTCCTTCTCCAGTTTGAAAATAAAGGGCACACCCCAATCCATACAAATATTTATGTAGAGAAACTTTTTTCACTCACTATTCTGCTTTTCCCTTTGACAGAAAGGGAAGGATGGAACAAGCTCTACAGTAAGAGACACACAGCATCTTATTACAAGGTATTTATTCTTAAGAGGAAATAAATTGTCTATGATAAGCCACGATGAACTACAGTGTTCCAAGCAAAATCTCTGCATGTTGTAAAGGGTCAGATTCTTTTTAAGATGGGGCTTTACAAAGAAATATATAAAGAAAAACAACCAGTACAAATTCCACTTTCTTTTTTACTGTATTTATATGTATTAGATCTTTTGTCAGAATACCATTTTTTTAAATTCTAGTGCACAAGAACAGAATCAAAATGCCTCCACTGAAACAGTAGGTCAATTAGCTCACATCCAGGAGTTGCCAGCGCTATATACCAAGGTGCATTTGCACCAAAAGTTCATGCCAGAATTCATTGTACCTCTTACATAGATACCTTTAAGCTTTTCTGTCTTTTCATTGTAAACGTACAAGGAATTTTCTTCATGAACCAGTAGAACATTCCTTCCATTGCTCCAGATTATATAACCTAGTCTAGGCTTATGTTATTACATGAAAAAATAGTAAATTTAGGTCTTTATTCTAATCCTAGTTCAGAACTATTTGGTTTACTCCATGGCAAGTAAAATGAGCATGAAGTGAAGAAAACAATACGTTGTATGGGCAACTGTGTAACTAGACATATAAGTAGTTCCCAACCATATAAAAGGGAATCATCTAAAATGACAGCAAAGGGGTATATAGTACAATTTATTCATAACTACAATTTTATAAAATATTGATCTGAACTCATTCTAGCATTAGACTATTACAGTTCTGCTTAGTTCAAAAGCTGTATCTCTGAGGGATACAGAGGAGAACTCAGTAAAAGTACATCATGCATACACAGGTGGGAAAACAGATCAACATTAAAATTTCCTGAGTATAAAGCTACTGGGTATACTCTGCCTTCTTCATTTAATCTCATTTCCCTTCTCTATGAACTAGTGACTCAGAGGTCAGATAGGTGAGCATCGTAGTTTGAGACTGTAAAAATGTCAGCCATAATATTTTCAGTGTTACTGATTCTGAGGGTTGGTAGTTCCACTTCCTGATGCTGACTGGTTGGAGCTAGCCGTTGCCTATGGCTTGAGGATGGGACAATACAAAAGTGTGTGAGACAGTGAATTAAAAAACAGATGCCTCTTTCTGGATATGTGGTATGTTAATTGGCGGTGTCTCAATTCATTTGCCAATCTTATTTGTCAAAGTGTCTGTTTTCACCAGAATTTAAGAATTAATTATGATCTATAGATGTTAGCATACCAGTGTCCACAAATAAAGCTAAGAAACACAGTACTCAGTAATGTATTTTTAGCTTGAAACATAATATCTCAAAGGAACTGAACATCAGTTCTGTTTCATCAGGGTGATTTAACATACTGCCTTGAAATTCTTCTATTAAGCTGTTTAGTATCTCAAAGATTCCTCAAGTGAACAATGTTATTTAAGCTTTGCAGTAACAAGCAAAAAGTCTTCAGACCATGTTTAATCACAAAGATGCCACAAATTAAGCTAAAATGCAGTTACTGAACACAGCACAAAAATTTTATCTCTGAAAATTTGGCATCATGTATACAATAACATCATTTGACTTAAATTATTACTTTGACAGAGTGTTGGAGCAGAATATTCACAAAGACATGCATTGCCTAGCAACACAGGATCTGCATGAGTCTGTAGCATTCAATAATTTTGCCTTGGTCATGCAATTTTTATGCAAACATATCAAGATGTCATCGTGGACGAGTGATTTAGATTGCTTAAAGAATCACCGTCAAAGGTATTAGCAAAAGTGGTCTTAACATGATGTTGTAAAAGTGAGACTTAACAAAGTTCGATGGCGAGGTTCACTCTATTAATTGCATCATGGAAGAAACATACAAAGGAAAACTGAGTTACACTCAGGTTGGAATGATTCACAGAGAGACCAGGGATGCAAAAGGATAAGGAGGACCCTCCCATTGAGTCACGAGGTTCAGAGTGGACACCCTTGCTTTCCAAACTCCTTCTCAGAGAGGAGTCTAGGTGCGGCTAGGTCCAAACCTAGTCTCAGACTTGGTCAACTGTTTACGTCT
This sequence comes from Phoebastria nigripes, assembly GCA_035582835.1. NCBI lineage: Eukaryota > Metazoa > Chordata > Aves > Procellariiformes > Diomedeidae > Phoebastria > Phoebastria nigripes. The sequence goes on along the minus strand of JAYKAV010000525.1, from coordinate 37,137 downwards.
AAGGGATTATACATGCAAAATTTATGTAATGTTTCATTAGCATCAATTCAGCATGCGATCAAAGTTACCAAGACAAAATCAAAGTTACCATACTATAAGGTTGTGCGTGATATCAGTTGCTTACCAAAGATCTGTTGTTGGTAAAAGGTCTCTCTGCCTCGAGGAGCAACCTTGAGAGGTGTCCCAGCTCAAGGGGAGATCACCATCGTGCAGCCACATTACCCAGCAGGGAGAGCTCATGAAGGCTCACCTAGGCTGTCGTATTTATGGAATAAAGTGGTTGGCTTGTAGTCAAATTACATGCGATGGTAAAGGTATGCATGAGACTCCTTGTACCCACAACTTATTTTGTTCCTTGATAAATGAGTCTTGGAAAAGCCACCTGCTATTCATGCATTAATTGCATGACCGGTGTTCCCAGCTCATATGCATTAATGCTCACTGTGTCACTCTGCTCCTTTGTGGGTTTTCAGAGAACAGATTGAAACTAGAGGAGCTCACAGCCCAGCTACGGCTCAGGCCTCTACCTCTTCTGGAGCCTGCACCAAAACACCGCCAGTCTGGTCAAGGGGTTGGGCGCACCCATCACAGATGTAGAACACAGTGTGCATGCCTTCCCTCTGACAGTGGCTTTGTTATCTGTACACCACCTAAAAGAATGGACTCCCAGTCCAAACACAGTGAAACCTTTCATGAGCACTTCTTTCAGTGGAATTATATTTTATTCATACTTAAATACTAAAAGAATTTTTTTTATTCTCCTAGTTATGTATCGACTAAGATCCCAAATGAAGGTTTAGGTGGTCATACATAACAATGCTCTATCAAGTTATGTAGCTTCCTCAGTACTGGTATATTACAAAGCAAGATCTAAACTGTGAAGCATTCTGACTGAGGAATGCTGCTATCTGATTAATAATTGCATGCACAATAAAAGTTTCTACAGCACAATAAGATTATAAATTGTAATGGTAAACTGAACCTCCAGTTCCATTAGGATCAGCCAGGTAGTTCAAAGTCAGAAATTAAGCCGGGTACAACTATGATACAACCTTTTGGGATTTGTTTTATGAAAGCAAGAGCCCACAGATTCATTAACATACATATTTACACACACACATGCACGTATAAATATATACATACACATAAACACAGTGTATAGCGCTATAGTCTTAATAGCTTATTAAAGCAAAGGTGAGTTTAAAAGCATACAGTCAAATAAATATAATTTTATTTCCATTATAATTTTCTATATTGATGTGGAGCAATCAAGAAGCCAATTTGCCTTCATCCTACTCAGCTTTCAGCTGAACTATTTGTTCTCCCAAACCTGGGTAAAGTAAACTATTTGAAGTACGTGATAGTGTCCTGTTTTCCAACATAGCCAAAATCCTTCCTTCCAATATAGTTTCAGATGATTTTTGCCATTGCAAAATAATCTGATTTTTTAAGTTTCCTAGATACCTTTAGAACAGCATTTTATTTAAATAAAATAAACAGAATATGAAGCCATTAGATGATATTTCTTTAGTTAAATTTGAATTTTTGCTGTAAATCTGACCCTTTTCACTTTCTATTGTCAAATTACTTCCCAGGGTTAGATTTTTTTTACTTATGCTTCAGAACAAAATATGCTGTTAGGAAAGTCAGAACAAAACTCTGGTTTAATCTGTTCATATGTATGAACATTTTCTATTATTTTTTCCCATACCAGATCATTACAAAAGAAAATTTAAGACAGACAGACAGACAGACAGACATAATTTTGTGTAAATGTTAGTGAGATTTAAGGACTAATCTGAGTTTGAAGAATTTCTGGAACAGCTAAGATTTTGAACATATGTGGAAAACTCTGTACATGTTTGCTTACAAGTGAAAAGAAAACCACAACACTCCCCCTGCCCAAAAAAAAACCCAAAACAACAAGCTGCACACATATGCAGATGGTAGCTGTTGCAATATTACAAACTGAAGTAAGTAATAAAATATTGAACAAACTATATCTGTATAGGAGATTATACAAATTGCAGTTCCAAAGAATATATAATCTAAAATTTCTTGAATTTTCTTTGAATTTTTGAGGTTTTGACTCTTAATCATAATTGCAAATTATGCCATAGTTATCATTAATAAAGAATTAGCATTATCTACACAAGGGAATGTCTTTGTGAAGAAAAATATAATACAGCAATATTATTTTAATTCATGTAATTTTGGGAAGATTAATACACCATGAAGCCTCTCAGTCTTTCCTGTAATCCTCTAACCTGTTCTCATTATCATTCACTTTTACTTTATTGCACAGTGCTCCTCATAAAACCAGTCTTAGTCATTCACATTCATTTAGAACAAACTGCACAACTGTCAGATAAAATTCACACGTCATGTAACAATGCCCAGACATTTCTTGCCATTGTTGCAATTCTCAGATCTGATCATTTGATTAAGAATGCAACTCTGTGTACCAGTATACCAACAGTAAACCATTGTGAACATATGTATTACGATTGTAAAGGCAATTCTCTCTTAAAACACAGAAAAGCGATATATCAAAAGATTGGGCTCATACAATAATTAACATATTAGATATCATATTTATCCTTACAAAAAGTATTGCCTGTGCTTACTAACGTCTATAATTTATTACTCTTATGGAAATTGCTATAATACTGTTTGTCACTGATACAGTTATGTTTTACTTCCTCTCAGATGATAAGTTAATTATTGTATTAATTAATATTAAAAAATTCAAGAAGGCTAAGTTTAAATAACTGCTTTCTAAGACAATCTTTACACTTTATATGATAAAACATCTATTGATGTCTTCATTCTATTGTGTTATATAGACACAGAGAAAATCATAAGTAAGCACAGCTAATGCTTAATTAGTTTATCACCAAGTACCACAAGTAAATATTGGTTGCATTAGACATAGCATGAAGAAAAATAACTTTGAAAGAATTTAACATCTTGGTGAAGTTCTGGAATTCTGTGTTTGTGAAACAGCTCATTGGGATGTAATTCATGCCACTTTTGTTTGGCAGATAATTTGTAATGAGAACTGGGAATCTTGAGTCACTGAATGGCTAGTCAATTTTTAAAGTGCAAAGCAAAGCTGAATTAAATGGAATTTTTTTATCCACCAAGTGCTCCTATAGCTTCAGCTACTACCTGTGAGATTATGAATCTCATATGTTTCCCCACCATGAATCTCTCTACCTAGAATATGACCTCACAGGTGCCCTGCTGTTTCCTCAAATGAAAGATATCAGACTTAATTTCATGAACTTGCTCCACTCTATTGACACTGTTATAGTATTTGCTACTGTAATTCACAGTCCTAAAGTCATTCCCAGCTTGACTTCTCTCTACCCAAAACTTTGTTATATCTTGTGTCTGGCAAATTCATCCCTCTCTGTCCTATGATCTGGTCCACACCCCATGGGTTATATGTTTGCGGATATATTTGCCTTCCCAAGTGGGTCACGTGCCCCATCTGAAAACATGGGCAGGCTGGATATTCAACTGTTTGTACCTCTCTGAAAATAAAATGGGATATTTGTGCACTTCTATAGCTAGAGGAGGGCAAAGATACTTAAGCAAGCTAACAGGAGGAGATGAAGAGAGACACTTTTATAATTTTTGCCTGTCTTGCAGACTTGGCTACCTAGTCAGTGGCAGATATCTCTGAGGTTGGGATTTGAAATCTACTAGAAGTCCTGCACGAGAAATTAATGCTGTCCCATCATGATGGTGGTGCAGCTGTTACAAATCTGTGTTTTATAACAGCATGAAAAACACTCAAACCAACACAATGGTTCAGATACTGTATATTTATTTTATATGTGATCCCCGAACAATATGGATTCTGATATTCATCAAAAAAACAGCTTTAAAAAAAAAAGAAATCTTTCCTTTGTTTGAATTCATGGCTGAGTTAAGCTTGTTCACCATTATAAACATAAAATTTGACACTTAGTTTTTTTAGCTTCATTGCATGCTCAGCAATTGAGGAAATCCACTCCTGTTGGAATAGGAACAGGTGACAAAAGTAAAAGAAGTGGTCTGTTCTGTAATTACAATGAATTAATTGTTCCTGAAATGATTAGAAATGAATGATAAAGGAATTAAGGAAAAGATCACAGTAGATTGAGACCAGAAAAGAATTGCTGTTGCAGTGACAAAATGTTTTAGTTCTCTGTAACTTAGGGATCAAATCAACAAGGTTCAATACCTGAGCTAGATCAATTCTATATGAAAGTCATGTACAAACACAGAACTGTGCAATATTGTGTTATAAATTATCAGTACAAAATAAAACCTAAACAAGACAGAACTCCAAGTCACAAGGACTGAAAATATTTAAACTTTGTGGAAATTTAGCCAGAAAAAGAGCTATCCAAAGAATATAATAAACAATCACTGATATGGGGAATAAAAAACTTTCAGAATTAATATTTAATAAAACAGCAATATTAATATTCAATACAACAGAGACTAGGACAAAAAAAACAGCAAAGAAATTATAGTCCATTTAGAATATAATTTGAGAACTGTAAAGGAAATAAAATATGAGAAATTCTGAACAGCAAAACCTGAAAGCCCTGTAGATCTGTATGATGTGAGAAAATTCTTTTAAAATGGTTTTACTGGGGAGCTCGTGAGTCCACAGTAGTTATAATGCTAATGTAGAGGTCAGTTTGTAAAACTTACTGGTAAAACATTTATTGCTCTCAATTAAGCTAAAGCAATGCATGCAGGAAAAAAAAAATCTATAGAACTGTGGTATCCTAGCTGTTAAGTGGAAGGCAATCCATCCTTCCCGCTGACATCATCTCTGGTTCTCTTCCCCTGCTCCTGCTGCCGACTGGAACAGAACATTTAAATACCACAGAAGAAATTTCTGTGTCACAAGATATGATATTAGTAATAAAATATTAAATAACAGGCTGATGATGTAGTCAAGGTTTTTAAGGCTGAAACTTAGAGTGATTAAAAGCATCTCTATGAACTTAATTCTGCAAAGATRATGGAAATAAGGAATATGTTGCTGCATAAGAATTTCTTGTGAAGTTACACTATGTGGGAAAAAATGCAGAAAAAAATCACTTAAAAGTAATTAAGAGATACTCACAACTCCTATTTGAAAGTAAATAATGGGATGGAAAAAGAGCTAAATTCTCATAATGGCTGACTTCAGTCTTTTTAAGATACTATATCCCTTTAAGATATTTTTGCTTTCCTTAGAAAAGCCCCCTACTTTATAGGGGGAAAAATGTCAAAATTTACAATGTAAGATAAACTGCTGGAAGTGTATATTGTTATTTCCTGGTTTTGTAATCTGAACAGTAACCTGAAACTGATTAGTTAAAGGAGCTAAACAACTTCAAAAATTAAAAGCTCGGACATCACAGGGGTGTGCTGTGCTAAACACTGTAGGAATATTTCTATGTTAGCAATGACATTCTTCTCCATAAACAGGGAACTGCAAACTACAAGCAAGATTTACAGAGTAAAAAGCTGTGTTTTTCAATGAACCTGTAAAATACAACTTGGCCATCCCAGCTACCCATATTTAAAGATAAATTGTATATTTCTGTAAGGTTGTGATCATTTTTTTGTGCAAATTCATGATTGAATAGTTTTCCACAATTTTCCTTTGTGTTCATCAAACATGAAAAGTTGTGAATATGTGCTTGTGGCTGTCAGACTGAAAATGAGATCAACTGTTGCTGAAATGAGAATACTTACTCTGGAAAAGGACCAGCACTGTACAGTCTGTTAGAAGAAAAATGGTGTTACACAGGGTACATCTATTTCAGAGTCCTAGTTCAGATTAGAATTAGAAGAATTCGATTTGTTTCACATGAAATTAAACCGCAAGTGCAACTAATGTGTTCCAAACCATGATGAGCTTTCAGTTTTAATTTGAGCTAAGGCTACTCCAGAGGAATTCCTCTGCCTATGTATATGTGTATATACACATATACATACACATGTGTGTATGTATGTATACATATTATATATATATACACACCATATATATAGTTTGGATGTTGGTCCTCAGCCCCTGTTTCACTCCACGTGTCCACTCCTGTTGGGCTAATGCATGGCGCTCATTGTTAAGGTAGGTACGGACAGAAGTATTCAAATAGCTCTCTGAGATGCTGTTACTAAACACGCTTCACCAGTCTGAACTTCCTTTTTAGCAAGTTTTAATGTCTGGAAATGAAATGCTGTTGAATGTTTTTCCCTATACTTTCACATCAAAGCTTAGTTATTACCACAGCATTTGCAGCAACAATTATGCTGAGTCTCTGGATGCTTGAAAATATCATATGCTGGTACTGATATTTCATACATATTTGAATACGCAGTACAGTTTTAAAAGAAAAGTTGTAGTAAATTAATCAAATAATTAAGCACAGTCAGAAAATTATGGGGAGTTCCTCTGATGTCTCATATAAAGTCTAAATTCAACCTTAAGTTTATTGAAACACTTATTTTTCTTTGTTTAGATTCAAACTGGACTCTTGCAGGATGATCAAAACATTGCAGTGTCTTCTGCATTTAAAATGTCTGCTAGTGTATCTTCATGTTCCTGCTACATTTATGTTCTTTCCCATCTGGACTATTTCTAGTACAGGGTGATTGTAAATAATATTAATGCCCCAAAAGAAAATCTCCAAAATGTGGATATACTTTCCAATTCTTTCTCAAAAATTTTAAATCTGTCTTTCACCTGTGTTCTAAACAGGCCTTGCCAGTCCTCCAGCTTCCCCATGGATGGCTTTACGTCTTCCTACAAATGCAACAACATAAAATATGAGTTGTTCCACCCTTCTTTCTTCAAGAAGACAATAAATCCTTAAGCCTCAACAAAAAAGTGTTGTTACTCTAAGAAAACAAAGTTACACAAAACCTTTATCACAATCCCAAAGGCACCTCAAAGCTCTTTTACGAGGCCAAGAAGGAAGGAAAGAAACTTTTTAAAATGCAATGAGAAGAGAGATAGAGGAAATATATTCATGCATCAAACTGAATCAGTTGATTTTTACAGCAAAATAAATATATAACTGAGAGCATCAATGGGGAAAATGTCAGTGATCCAGACATGCCAGGACACAAGGTTAGAGAAAAACTTAAGATCAGTCTCTGTAATAGATATGGACAAACTACTCTGGGGGAATGAAATTGGAAAAGTTATCTTCCTCGATGTGACATTGAGGCTAAAAGCTTTGGAAGATAAGCGAAGGTAGGAAGACAAGATTATAGTCTGTAGTTCTGGTTGTGCAAAAACAATTTACTAGTATGAATTACAAACTAAAAATTACATTTTACTAAAGCAGAACATTCAGCAATTATGCAATTTAGTAAAAGATAAAAATTCAGAAGCAAGAAAGTTTACCATGTTTTTATTCACAAGTAAATGAAAGAACTGCATTTAATTCTAAATAAATATTACTGATTTCTAATAGACTAATATATTTTAATTTTCAGGGCTTTAAAACAGCTCTAGAACTTACAAATAGGATAAATAGTAGGGGGTTTTCGAAATACTTAAGCAGTTGATACTTACCAGTAATTTCATCCCATTGTTCTGGAGCTAGGTCCTTACGTATCTAGAAACAGGTCAGAGAAGAATGGTCAACAGGTCCAATCCTATGAGGTCCTCCTGCTGCTTGAAACACTTTTACAAGGGAACCCTAACTGAAATACATGAATCCTTTAGAAGATCTGCAGTCTTATCTAGTTTGTTGCCGGTCTGTAAACATAAGGCATACATTTATATCTGTAGTCTCTCTTATGCAGTTCCGTAGATTTTATATGATTCTGAGAGAAGCAGAAAAATTTGAGACTGAGTTCAAATTGAGATCTTGCTCAAAGATCAAAACAATTTCACTGTGCATTAGGGAAAGAAAATTTCAGGAATATGTACAGTTAAAACCTCACTGGAATGACAAAGAGTTTATTCTATTTTATCCTTTTAGAAATTTGAGTTCTGGTTTATACATAGCTTCTTTTTAAAACTTATGTGTGTATAGAAACCAGGAAGCTCATCAGGACTGACAGAAGTTATGCCTTCACCATCTCTGCCCCCCAAAACAAATTCAATATTTCTTCTCTTAAAAAAATAGATATAATTTTGATTTGTCTCCAGGGTTTTTTTATTATTATTTTAATTTTACCACTACTTAGTGCAATGTAATTATTAAGTTACTTGGGTTATGTGAATTGCCATCCTGAGTCATCCTGGATTACAACGACCTTGGATACAAAATAATTTATCACACAAATCTCTGCATAGTCAAGCCTTTTGCCATTCACCTACTGCTTCTTTGGTGGACTTGTAAGCATCTAGTAATGCTTTTGAGAATCACAGGCATATCACAGAATACAAAGAACTTCTTGAAGAAGTGGAAGATCCTTACAGAAATTTAGAACGGATGAAATGAAACATAATTTCTCCCAGGAAAGCTTGCAGTCATACTATCCACATTTTTCTTCCTTGTACTCACAGAAATATCACCTATTATCACACTATCCCATAGACAATAAAACCTTTCAAGAATAATCCAAGTTAGCTGTTGAGTTACCTCTTCAAAAAAATACTATGGTGTTTTAAGTATACCACTTCTGTGGAATTTCCTGCTAAGGCAAACTTAATCTAATACCCATCAACCAATATTTACTGCTAAAGAGCCATGCCTCATTTGTACCTTCTTATCCTGTGAATTAAAACTGGGTAACAACACTATCTATGGAGTGTTGGAATGTGTTACATATGCCATAACAAAGCAACAGTGGATACAGGAATTTACAATTCTCTTTTAACTATTTCTTCACTTGCATAGGCTTCTTTAGTAGTTTGCAATCAAAACAATTGCAGTGCACTGTTTGTCAGTTGAAAATTCTCATGTAGATATGAGAATATAGACACGAGAATATAGACACTTTTATTTACAATGTATTGAGTATTAGGGTAAAGAGGAAAAGTTATTCTTCATAGAAAGTTCAATGAAAATAAGCAGTTTATGATATAACCTTATTTTCATTGAACTTTCAATGAAGAACAACTTTTCCTCTTTACCCTAATATATCATAAACTGCTTTGACCATTATATTTACAGCTATAGAGGTGATTTTATAGATTTTTTTTTTTTTTTTTTTTTTAAAGATAGCATTCATTTGTGCCACATTATGGTACATCAATGTTGAAGTTAAAGCAGTATCAGTATGCAATTAATGTAAATATATTTGCTTTTGTTATAGAAAACAAATAACAACTTCCACTTTAAACTGTACATTTTAGGGATCAGCCAAGGTTATGACAAAATTCTTAAAACAGCCATAAAATAACAAAGGCTGTGAAGCAGTGAAACAGTCCAATCTACAGTATAGTTAAATAATATTGACAGAAACACCAGTGCAACAGAGCTGTCAAAAATCACTGTCATAAGCAGATGGATTAGGGATTTAACAGGTATGGAATATGTTCCAAACAGAAACACCAATTTATCAGATTCTGACAACACTGAGTCTGCAGAAAACGCTATAAGGGTGGGCAGCCAAAGCTTAAAATGAGAGGAAATAAGAAGCAGAGGAAAGCACTGAGAGGAAGGAGAAAAACAGAGAAAAAATTCTTTGCACTAGAGTGAGGTCCAGTTAAATACTAGTCAGTTCAGAAAAGCATTAGGAAATAACCATTAACACAGACAAATATGAGAAAAGGAAAATTTTTTTCTGTCACCAAGAAGATGTCTCCCTTCCAGGATAATACATGTTAATAAAGCAAATTATATTTCCATTCAAGCTTGTTTTTTTTAAAAAATCAATTCCATGTGCATGCTAGCATAAATTTAGCATGTTTAACTGGGAATTTCATCTCTGAAAAACAACTGGCTATTCAGGAGTTTATAAGAAATGTGTTAAGTTTCGACAGTTGGTCTGCAAGGAGATCCAGCTGGCAGGAATTTGAAACTCCCCATTATTCAGGGTTACATTACCTTTACTTATTACTAAGACATCCTATACAAAAGGAATCAGTGTTACAGCACCTTGAAACCCATTAATTGAACTGGGTCTGTCTTATCTTTAAACTAATTTTTTTACTAGAATTAATTATATATGCATGTTTTTAAGGTGAAATATTGTATGGAGACATTTTATTTCAACAAATTTGGCTTTTTTAAAAAAATCAAGTGTTTTGATTAGGGTTACAAAAAAACATTTCTCCCCCACTATCTGATAGGTATATGCTAATATGTATAAGATCAAGATTAAAGATACTGCATTACTTGAAGGAGAGTGCTCTAAAATGGGAAACTTTCTTGAATCAGGCAGAGGAATTCCAGCATTCCTCTCTAGTGAATCAGGATACTTTTCAGAACTAAACAGAATTTTCACACCTTTTCACAATAAAATATTTAGCAATTTTCTGTATCTTTGAAAACATGCACAATTTTTTTTTTTAAATATATTTATTGGTGTGTGGAAGAAGTTTGCATAAAAGATTTTGCTGTCTTTTTCTTATATTTAGATTTTAATGACAAAGTAGTATAATGCCTAGTGTCAACAGGGAGATGGATGGAGGCCTTTTCTGTTTCTGAATTTACAGTATTACCAATATATGAGAGTGTCCTGGTTTCAGCTGGGATAGAGTTAATTTTCTTCCTAGTAGCTGGTGTATAGTGATGTGTTTTGGATTTAGTATGAGAATAATGTTGATAACACACTAATATTTTAGTTGTTGCTAAGTAGTGCTTACACTAATCAAGGACTTTTCAGCTTCCCATGCTCTGCCAGCAAGGAGGTGCACAAGAAGCTGGGAGGSAGCATAGCCAGGACAGCTGACCCAAACTGGCCAATGGGGTATTCCATACCATATGACGTCATGCTCAGTATATAAGCTGGGAGGAGTTGGCCAGGGGGCAGTGACCACTGCTTGGGAACAGGCTGGGCATCAGTTGGCGGGTGGTGAGCAATTGCGTCTTGCATCACTTGCTTTGTATACTCTTTTATTATTTTATTATTATTACTACTATTTTATTTTATTTCATTTCAATTATTAAACTGTCTTTATCTCAACCCACAAGTTTTCTCACTTTTACTCTTTCGATTCTCTCCCCCATCCCACCAGAGGTGGGGGGAGTGAGCGAGCTGCTGTGTGGTGTTTACTTGCTGGCTAGGGTTAAAGCACAATAGTACCTCCAGAATGTGGGAGGCCTCATGGCATAGCAAAGTGACAAACATTATAATCAGCATAATCTGAAGCGGGCAGAATACAGAAAAATCTATTCTTGTTCCCTCAGGTCTTAGCTATGGTGGCACTGAAGAATGGACAGCTCTTTTTAGATTGCCTTCCCCAATACTTGCCTTTGCCACTCCAAGCCTGGAACTGAATCGATGCTATCTAAAAATGAAGAAAATGTGAAGAAAAGGAAAAAGCCAGAGATCACCAATGTAGGCAGTAGATAGATTAAATAACACTTCTCTGAGTGTAACTAAAGACTGAGCAATCAGTGCATCAAATTGAACAAACTGAATGAGTTGTCAAAGGACTGGTGAAAGACCTGATTAAGCCAGGCTACAGCCAAGGATTCTGCACAAGAAGTCTGTCTAGTCTTGTATTTCATGGATGAAAAAGAGAGGAAGGGAAAAAGACTATTATGGAAAAAAGGGTTAGTGATGAGCATCTGTGCATATATAATCGATTGTACTGCAGGTGTTTCTGAAAGGCAGATGCCTGCTCATAGCCTATGTTTGTGTGACACATAGATCTGAATTATGCAGCACTCATTCCAAACCCATTAAGGGTGGAATAAGGCTTCAAGACATATCAATAATCCATGTCAATATTTACATAATTTCACATCAATTGTTAGGAGTCTGCACTTAAAAAAGGCAAAATGAGAATCTAAAATTACAGTAAAATGGGTAAGGAAATAATCAGGGTCTGGCCAATCAAATCTACAAGGCAAGTTAGAAAAAGCAGATCTAAAGTATTTTCCTTCCTGGCCAATGACAGGGATTAAACTGGAAGTTGAAAACAAAATGCATGTCATACTAAAGAACAAGGCTCAAAATAGTAAAAATTTTTAAATGGTTTATTCCATTACGGGACTGAAAAAGAAAGTGACACCCCATTGGCCACCTCGTTGCAGGTGGATTCTTGAACTACTGTATAAAACTAACACAGGTAAATGGCAGAAGAGATTTGAATGAGAAGCATGAGATGAGTTGGTGATGTCATGAAAAATGTCAGCCAGAAGCACGGGGTTGAAAAAGGAAAGGAAGAAAACATCTGTTTAAACAAAGCATGAGATCCTCACAGAACACAAGTGGGTACCCACATCCCCTGCAACTCAGACTTGAAACAATGATTGTGGCTGGTGGTTCAGTGCTGAAGAGGAAGAAATTAAAAATATAGAGGATAACTTAATAAAATTATCAATATAGTCTGAGCGATCTTACATTTTACCTTAGGAAAAACATTTAGATTAAACCTCATTAGAGAACATAAAAAGTAAAGTCAGTGCTGCTAATTCCTGCTGGTTTGCACTTTGCACAGTTATTTACATTACAAATATTCTAGTTTACTGGGTAAAGGGTATGTCTGATGCTAACATCTCTTTTCCTTTCTTTACCCACTCCTTTCACAAGGCTGTTCCACCCTGAAGAGCTAACAGGCAGCTGATCAGGTTAATGAAATCAACTTCAGTATTGGGAGCTCTGTGTTAGGCAGTCTCTCCTTTCTGAAGGATGCAAGAAGGATTCTGACAGTGTGGCAATCAGTTCACCAGCTCTTTTTGCTACTCTGAAACCTTCCTCTGAAAGTTCTGAAGCAAAAGAACTTTTAAAAATCTTGCCTGCTCTAGTCTCTGAAATATTAGCCTGATATTTCATGTAAGTAAATACCTGTATGTTTTTTTATTCCTAAATTGCATCCTTTCAATTAAAAAGGGGTTGATTGTTTTTCTAATAACTGCCTCTTATTTGTCATAAAGAAAGATGATCTAGAATTGGGACACCTTCTTCATCTACCAGCACCTAGAAACTGGGAAGCCCCAAGGAGCCTATCCTGCATGAAAATACAGAATTCCTCTGAAAAAACTTTTTTTTTTTTTTTCCCCTCCAGTAAAGTTGCTTAGGTTTTTGGCTGATTTTTGTTTGGTTGGTTGGTTGGTTTTTTTGTTTGTTGTTTTTGTTTGTTTTGTTTTGTTTTGTTTTTTTTCCCCCAAGAAAAATAATATTCCTCTTTCTGCTTTGTCAGTTAAATTACCTTCATGACATTCATGTGACTTTGGATACTTCAGAAATAAACAGCAGATAGCAAAACAAAAGAAATAACTGAAATTAAATTCCAGTGGGCAAAAGCATGAAAAAAACTTAAGAGAATTTGTACATTTAGTCTGGAAGATGTGCTTGTGAAACTCCTTTTATTTTATTTCTTGAAGTGAAAGAGGAATTAAACTTTTACCAGTGAAGCACACTTTACATTGTAAAAGAAAACATATGTGAATATCTTCCCTTCTTCCTCACCACTTGCAGAATGAGCAATATATTTGAACAATTAAGAATACAGACCAACTAAAGCAAAATCAGGTGCATTTCATATCTGTAAACATGCAAAATAATCAAAACTTGTGGAAAAGGACTTTTTTAGAAGTTTGGCACAGGCACAGAAAATATCCATTTGTGAAGTGACAGATGATAAATTGACTAAGGTTTTTACAGTTCAATAGATATTTTATTATGCATCTGTTCTTTTCCTCTGATCTGCTTTGTTCTTTCTGAAGCTGCAACACTGAAAGAGGATCCCTTGTAATTAGTTATTGAGTTGAATGCTTGCAGCTCTTACAATTTAACCTCAAGGTTGGTGAGGAACTAATATATTACTTATTTTGGCTGGCTTCTTTGTATTGTCTTCTGTTAATAAGACCCAAGAGATAACCAAATAAGCATAATTGTATCAACAAAACGTGCTGCATACTGCATAAACATGCTACAAACTGATCACCCTTATGAGCACATCCAGAGGGGCTTCATAGCCCTAGCAGCATTTTTCAGAGATACTCAGAAGAATGAGTTAAGGGGGAAGGTAACCCTCACTAAGACAGTGTGTCTCCTGCTGTCCTCATGCACAGATGCTTGACAAGCCAGAACTTTAATTGTTTTGGAGTTTCGTGGAAAGGTCCAGCAGTTTTAACGGGATGTATTAGAAAGTAAAGCTCAGTGGAGTCCTGTCCAAGTAGAATCACATGGCAACTAACTCATTTTTTTTTAAACCCTGCTTAGTTGCTCCACAAAAGGTCACTTGTGACTTTACAATGAGATTTGCTTTTGGAATTCAGAAGGATAAATTGTATAAAAATTATAAGGTAATTAAATAGACTATACAAAACCCTCAGGGTATAGAGGCATATTGTGACATTGATGGGCTCCCCTCAAGTTCTGGTAGGTCATCTCCAACCTGGCACCAGTGAATGTTTAAAAGTAAGTTATATTTTATGGTCATGAGAGATAAGATGACAAGATGGGTTTTATGGGGGGAAAAAAATAAAATAATTAAAACAAAGGAACTTCAGCACATAGCAATACTACTAACTCTTCCTCATGGGAAAAAAGAATAATCGTGCCACAGGTCAATGAGCCTGAATTCTTAAGTAAAGCATACCATTAGATTTATCTTTTGCTATGTTTCTTTTCTCCCCTTAATAGACAATAGTGTGTCATCTCTGGACAGCTGGTGGAGTTACAGGATTCAGATAAATGTTTCCCAGGTTGCAACTTGGCTACAACAGAAGAACATGACATGAAAAATAAATGAATATAGGAAATGCATAACACTACTACTGTGAAGTCTAGCATACTTTTCTCTTCAGAACTTTTTTCTTCAAAATAAAATGGGAGCTTGAAACATAATTTTACAGTGTATGATTGTAAAATGTATTTGACAAACTTTTTAAATTAAGTAATGTGAATATTTATGCTTTGGGTAGTGCTTCTTGCAAATTGATAATCAGTGGGAATTTATTGGTGCTGTACCATTATTCAAGCCAATGGTCTTCAGTTTTCATGAATTTAGGTTGATTGTTGATGCATCAAAGTGGATCTGTCCCATTAGAACTAAATGAAAGACAGTGAAATTAGAGCTACTGCTAAATTAGCTTGAGAGTTCTTTGTTCTCTGTTCCTACTTGAACTGTCAAGTATCTCTTCTCTGAATTGCTTTTGTGAGGACCTCAGTAGAAGGGCTCAAGATACAACTTAGAATTAATAGTTAAGCTACAGCTTTGAGAAAAGAAAAGATAAGTTTAAACACATAAAAATAAAACTTGCTATTCCTGAATCAGTATTATTCATGCTGCATCAAAGGTATCCGGATGCAAAAAGGAATAGCAGGTGGTTAATACCAAAAGCACAATTCAAAGTTGGAAGTTCAATCATTGGAAAATGATTTTACTGTCTGGTTTGTATCTCAGACGTCAGAATGAAATGGGCACAAATGGATATAACATATATTTAATACATGGCTATGTATTTTTTATTGCATATTTTAACATAGGAAGTATATTCAGATAATGCAGTAATGGATTTAGCATGACAACTTACGCAGAACAGAACCATGTAATTTCTTAATTATCACCTATAACATTGATTTGGTATCATTCTGAAAAMTCTTTAGGTGTTGTTTCTTGTATGTGTGTCTACATCTTCAGGCAAAGACTGTGTCCCATTTACTTATCAGTGATTTATTCCCTTCTGTCCACCAAAATATTGAAGCCACTCATTTAATATTATATATAAAAAAAATTGATTTGACGTCACTTTTAATTCTATTTTAAACATTTAAATTAATTCAAAATCTAGAGAAACTATTTCAGTTTTAGATAAAACAAGTGGTTTTGCTTAATCAGTTTCTGTTACTTTCTGCTTCACTCCAAGTTTAGAGAAAAAAATCCTTTTAAGTATTGCTGGAAACATTTTGTTGTTGTTTTGAGACCCTCCAGTGAACTGAAAAATCCATTATTTGCTCAGCACTTCTCTTCAGCTTTGTTTTTTTGCACAGGTATTTGTATCGGCTGCTAAGTAGAGACCACAGGAGGGCAGGAAGTTAGGATTCTTTTCAACTTGGTCTTATGACAGCTTAAAATCAGCTGCCACTGCTTTGGGCTCAAGGTCTTGAAACATAGTCATGTCTGATATGTTGGAGAATTAAGAAAGCTCACAACCTTCCCAGATAATTACACTAATAAAGGCTCTCCCACATATTTATACGCTGTTAGTCTCCAACCAGAAGTTTCTTATTCTCTCAGAAGTCAGCATTTCATTGGAGATTTTGAGTACTGACACATAATATTGAGAAGAAACCAAAAGCTGTACCCCATAATAGCATTTAAAACAAATTGTGTGCCTCGCTGTCTCGTTTCATGTATCATTAGATCATCTTTCAGGGGTCTACCAGGAAGGAAGGAAAAAAGAGAATATTATATACAGTCTTAAGGCGCAGATTTTCAGAGAAAAATATATTTAGATGAAAAAAAAAGGAAATATTGTGAGATGGAATTAGATTAAACAGTGTTACACAACGCTAGAAAACTCCATTGTGGAAGTTAATACTGCAGGTGCAAGTACACAAAGAGAGAGAGAAAAGGTAGGTATGATAAGCTAGCAATTCTGAAGAAATGTTAATAACAAAGGAAGAGAATACCTGCAACTATACATACAACATATTCATTTAGCTGTAGCTTGGGGTAACACAGCCTCCTTTTTTTAACAATTTTGTTGGTTAATTATGCTGAAGTGACTGCCTAAATACTATGAATGTAAAGCACGTACAAGTATAACCCACTTACTAATCACCCATTACTCTGATACTGTCATGTCTTAATTTAAAATTCTAGATACAGGAAAAAACCCTCTTTCTAAATTAGGTCTAATTTATTTGTGGCTGCTAAACTTTTATCATCATGGTTTTTTCTGCTGCTAAACTTTTATCATAATCTTTTTTCTACCAGGCATCTTTAACTTGATAGCACACTGAAAAGAACAAGAGAAGGTAGAATATTATTTAGTTCATGCTGCCATATACCTATGGATGTGCTTATTTACTATGCAAACAAACCACTAGTGATATGACAATGATTTTTTTAGTAACCTTTGCTGTTAGTACTTTCCCACCACAGCATGTCTTTTCTATGTACAAGCTGACACTTGTATTTTCCTCTTGAATTCACGTCATAATCTGAATCTCTGACAATATGTGCATCCAGATTGTAGATAGATTTGGCAAGAAATAGACAGATACAAATTAAGCAACCTTCCATTTCTCAAAAAACTGCTCATGTTTCTCAACTGGGGAAGAGAAAATGTTTATGTAATTTAAATGGATATCCTTCAAAAAAGTACAGTTTTAGAAAAGAAATCTGGCACTGTGTAGGTATTATCAGCTATACATATGCATCGTGATACACATGTGTATGCCACTGAATATGATATGTACTATGAGAAGCCCTAATCTCTAAGTGAGAGATTGCAGTGTATGGCTCTTCTATGTCTATTTCATACTCTGATCTCCTACTGAAATACCTAATTAATTCAGCCTATTTTAATAAGTCTTAGTGAATTTAGTGGAACTTCTGACATGAAAAAAAAGCAGTTGCACATGTGCAGGAATAAGGGTGTATAGATGATTTTTCTCTCTGTCAGCACAGTTCATTGAAATTTTGAAGGCAGAATATACTAGGAGTCTATACAGGTTCACAAACCCTGGGTAAAATACTCTATTTACTAGTGAATTTTATGGGCTGTCTTTGTGTTTCAATGCTAATATTATCAACACTAGACTAGCGTAAGCTACCATCAATATGGTAGAAGATACAATAATCACTCCTTCATTTTTCTTTATATGTCTTAATCAGAAGCAGGCTGAAATGGTTGTTGGACTTACCAATAAATCAAAAAGACATGATTTATAACTGGAGTATTTTTTTATTTCAAAGGTTTTTAAAAACATGTAAGCAAAGTGATTCCACTGTCACTCATTTACAAACTCTTCTGACACCATGCAGGAAACTATAAACATGACCCATTATTTATAGACCAGTGATAATTTTGTATTAATGATAACTCCATTAGTGATAGTGATTACTTTATAATGAACACCTGGATTCTTGGAGATTCTATCCAAAAGATGCAAGCACCCTATAGTGGCTGCATATAACAGCTGTTAATCAGAAGAAAGCCAAATGGATATAAAATGGAAAACTGTATTTTAAAACACATTTATTCAAATGTGAATTATTCAAAGCCTTAAAAGATACAGTGACTTACCAGTCAAAAGTAAGTTTATAGCGTGATGCAGTGGCTGAAAAGAAAGTCAGTCCATGAAACCGTAAACTCAAGCAGGGCAGTACAACTGAGACGACATACCCATTTGTGGAACCGGTTTCTAAAGCAGTGGTAAAACAATTGAGAAGTATGCTAAGAATAATGCACTACCTCTACAATCTGCCTTATGATAAAACTCTGAGGAGGCTGAATTGGAGCCTAATGTTTTACTACTCTGCAGTGACAGCACTAAATAGATTACTTTCTTGCTAATTCAGCATTCCAGCACAATTTTGTTGTTAGAGTGAACTGCTTTTGGCAAGAAGTTTCAAATTCCGCCTGGGGTATTTCACATGCGCATCACAAATTACACATCTTTTCTTTTATCATACTGCTCACTGTGGCTTTTTTACCATTAATCAGTATGATCAACAAAAATGAGAAGGCTAAATTGGTAATAAAAAAGTTTATATCATCATAATCAATTTTACATGCAAATCTTCAGCCTTGCACTCAGTAGGAAGCTAAGGAGATGCCTGGAATGTGGTCAATAAGTTTGATAAAACTATGGTTTGTGCATTCCCAGTATCTGAGATTTTTTTTTTTTTTTTTTTTTTAACAAATGTATATTTTAACCACAAAAGAGGATCAAACACAACTAGACTACAAATAAAATACAAAGCTTAAAAAAATTTCTTCTACTGTGAGGGTTATGAACCAGTGGAACATCTTACCCAGGACATACTACAGAATTTACACTGGTAAACATATAAAACACAGATCAGATATTGTACGAAAAGTAAGGGCATGATGCTGTAATTAATTAGTGCACATCTATGACTGGCTTGTGTTATGCAATAGGTATGCATCATTTTCCTTTTTGGCCTTAAAATTTGTGAATCTATCAAAACATGATTAGGGAGACTGCTGTAAAGTAACAATTGTCGGCTATTTGACCAGAGAACTCTACAACACTTCCAGAGAAATCAATGAGAGTTGTGATTTACACAGAAGAAACAATGTAAAAATGTTATCATAGAAGAAAAGATCTGGTTTAAAAGAGGGAGGCGGTGAGTATAGTACAAAGAGCACAAATGATAACATCATCCATAGGAAGTAAATCTGAGCAGTGATTTAATCAAGGGCACCCACCAGGGTATTTCACACATTATAATCTTGTTTTGTTCCATTTATGGAAGACAGTGAAAGCGTGTATCAGGTCATGCTACTCACAGTGGTATTAGCTATGAAACTATGCAAATGAAACTTAAGGAAAAGAGAAACATAAAAAATATATATATATATTACATTTAACTCCTGTACACTTTGCTTCCCTTGGTGTACACCTACATAGCAGACTGCCATGAAATGACCCCGGTGTAGTTTTAAACAAGGCAACACAGCTTCCACAGAAATCTAGTTTTGACTTGATCTTGGGTTAATTTACCCTTATCAACAGAAAGCAGTATGCATTTCCCTTAAACACATTTCTGTCTGCCAGCTCCCTTTGGAAACTGGGGAAAGGAGGCACAGGGAAGCTATTAAAAGACTGAATTGATACACTGAACACTTGAACTTTTAATATTGAGAATACAGATAGTGGAATCATTAATACACCTTACTAAAACTAATATTCTAAACTTTCCTTTGTCAGTAGGCTCCAGGATCACTATTTATATATTTTTTGTTTGATGGACTTAATTTTCAGAAATTCTGAGTCTGTAAAACCCCATTAAATGGGGTTAATTTATTAATGAAATTAATAAATGAAAGACAGTTTTAAAACCAATAACTAATTAGAAATTGTTCAAGAACTTTTGCATCCACCTGCTCCATGGAAACTTACTCCATTACATAAACCAGCCACTTCAAAAGAACAGCATCAAGAGATGACTGAGAATACCTTCTGAAATTCCTTAGAAAGCTCAGGGTTTGCAGCCTTTATGGCCAACATTTTCAATTTAAGTGAGCAGAAGATGTGCACAAACAAATACATATTGTCTATTCATATTCTAATCTCAAAAGTAAATTGATAGTTTCTAATGAAGTTATAAAGCCTTTTCTTAATAACTCAAGAGTAAAATTCTAGTCAGTCCATCATAAATTTTACAATCTTACCTGCTGGATAGTTAATTTGGTCTGTTTAGTTCCTTTTAGTCCTGTTGTCAAGCATAAAATTTAACATGCTAAATTAAGCTAAAAAGCAAGTTTTTAGTCCCAAACTCAGAAACAAGCAGTGCAGAAAGATGATTCAGAGATTTACTAACATGAAATCAGTTTATTTAATGAAAATATAAAATTAACAGAGTTTAGCCATCTTTAAATTTTAGTAAGTCAGGTATATTGCTATTGCAATATATCACACACACATATATATATATATATAAAAACCAAATATTGCTATTGCTCTAATGTGATTAGAATATTATTTCATATGCAACAGTGTTTTATTAAACAGTCATTCTAAAAGCATACATTTTAATCTGCTTTAAAAAGGTGTTTGACAGTAGTAGAAAAAGCCAGTGCATTTCTGCTACCATTTTTATTTTATTCTGTAGACCTACGCTTTTCCAATAAAGCAATTTACTCTTTACTTGAGTGCTTTTCCTTATTACAGTTTCATATCTGCAGTTCCTCTGGGAAGAAAAACAAACCTTGATTACAAGGAAAAAGCTGCAGGTCAAAAGACAGCATCACCAACAAGCTTAGCATGTAAACCTCAGCATTTCAGGAAAAGCTTTGTCAATTCTGGCAGCCAGTCGTTAAAAGCAGAGCTGCACAATGCTCAGGATAGATAACCATATGCCGTATTTTCTGTGAAGGGAACATAATGTCATAGGTTTCTTCTTTCCAATTGTGTGTGGATTTTTTTTCCTCTTTTGTGGAAATGAGTGTATTTACAACATCACATTGAGCATCTCCTAATGCCAGATCTCATTCATAACAATGTCCCAGGAGATCTGTCTCTTCCTTTGCTCTTTCTCTCCATAACCATTTTGTTAAATACCACTTTTGTGAGCCTTCCCTTTCTAGCAACATCTAAGCTTTCTCCAGATCCTCTGGACACCCTCCCATTTGTTTCTTTCCCAGCTGGAACTGACTCATAAGTACTATAGCACATGTAATTCTCACATCCAAAATATATCTCATTATGGCTTTTACGTCTGTTTCTTTCCTCCCTCATTTCCCTGTCCTAAAGTATAAAAATCTGGGAAGTTATCAGTTACACTGAACAAATCAAGTGTTAGTTCTTCCACTTCACTTTTTTTTTTAATATATTCAAATATGTACAGATATTTAAATATGAATACACTGAATGTATATATACATCTTTTGAGGAATCAACTGAGTTAAGCTGTATGATGTTGTAGATAGCTTGGGCTGGATATCTTACTGATTTTCACCTTATGTAGCCAATTACATCTGTGTGCAGTGACTGCAAAGTGGTGAAAATGATTACTTTTCTGATTTAATGAGGCTTTACATCCTCTTTGTTCTGATGTAAATAAATAAAGCAGATCACAATGAAAAATAGGACATCTGATGTGGAACTTAACATACAGTTCAGTTAGCAATGGAAGAGGGTGACATAGGCAAAACTGTGGATGTGGAACTTCCACTGAGATGTGGAAGGTGGGAGGAAGCCATATCCTGGTATAGTATGAGAAGTTGTACCACAGCAACTGTCATGAAAATCTCCTAGAATTATTTCTGAATGGCTGCATTTTTTGATCCATCATTTTATAGTATTCTCTTCTTAAAATGTCACATTTTATTACTCTCTGACTTGCTTATTCATTTAGACTGATGTGGAGTGTCCACGGGGCTCACCTGTGGCCTGAATAACAACAGATGTTAAGGCAGAAATGTGAATATACACACTGTGTGTCAATGGGACTCCCAAAGCAATTTGGGAGGGTGCTGTTTCGGAGGGTGTTCACCCAAAACTCAGCATGTTAAAGAAGATGATGACCATCAATCAGATTAAACAGTAGACAGGCAATCACAAAGAGCCATTTGAAACAGTGGATTCAGCTTGAAAAGAGTTATAAAAGAAGCATGAATATTTTTTTAACAGTGGGGAGTCACACTGGAGTGGAAGCAGCAGCACTTGCTGTTCCCCACTGGCATCGCAACCTGTCAATTGGTGTGAAGTGCCTGCCCCCAGGTTCTGGAGTACCAAGGTGGGGTGCAGCACACAGAGACCCACACTCGGGGTGTGTGAACCTGAACAACTTGTGGGGTGCTTTCTCACTGGTGTGGGGATCAATGAGCGGTTGGGAGATGCACAGCTTTGCCCAAAGCTGGACTACGCACAGAAGGGGTGTGCAAGTAAAGGAGAGTGCACCCAGGAGCGTGGGTGTACTTGTAACTCTGTATGTGTGTGTGTGACAAAAACATTTCAGGATTAGTAATACAAGGGTGTTGAGAAATTTGTGGGTAAATATCAACATTTCAGAAGAGCCTAGTAAGTGATTTTTCTGTTTAATTGCGGATATTGATCTTGAATCTATAGTTCACTGATTGCTGATTAATTATGTGTCATTAGTAAATCAATAAGCCACTTAGTCTTGGTTTAGTTTAAACTGCCTGAACTAAGCAATACTGAGAAAACAATAGACTCTGTCAAGTCCAGATAACTTAGACTAGCCAAACAGACCACATCAGACTTCCAGCCTGTTATACACTCACCACTTTGTTATGGGTAAAAAGGGAAACATGGTGTACATGTGGAGAAAAGAATCTGCTGTTAGTTCAACTACTGCTTTCGTATCCTAATAAAGATATAAAAAACATTTTTAGTTGTTATACTACTAATGCTCACTGTTTACATTAATACAGAAATGTCTCAGTAATACCCTTAAAATTATTATACAGGAAAACTTCAGAATATCTATCCTTTTTCTGTGGTGTTATATTCACCCTTCCAATGTCCCCCCTGTGCCCTCAGGTCAACAGCACCAGTCTGTCTCAAGAAGAATAGAGCTGGGGGAGGTTGTGATGTATCATGAGCATCCTGAGGTCTTCCCCAAGAGAAGTACGATGGTTCTGGTGGTGGAGATCCCTTCCTGTTCACACTTGGATATTTCTGAGCCTATTTTTATGTGTTTTCTTACCCTCACCTGCTTCCTTCACACCGGTTTCTGTCCCCTGCCTAGAAGGTGCACCACAGCCTTCCCCAGCTCCAGGGGACATGTCTTGCAGTGACTTCTCCAGCCTTTCCCATCCATGGCCATTACAGGTGTTCAGCTCAGGCCAGGCAATGGTCCTGTGACCACCAGGTCACTGTTGGTGCAAGCTGGCATCAGCTCAGACCCAAGCAACCCCAGGCAAGTGCTGAGCCCTGCCCTGGCACCCCAATGCAATGCTGTGGCTTTTTAGTCATAATGGCAGATAACATATTAGAGGGCCCACCATAGAAAGGAGGAAACTGATCAGCTCCTCCATTGATTTAAATTTTTCTTTAGCAAAATGGTGTGATTTGGTGGAGGTGATTGTCTTTATCTAATTTTGTTGTGCTATTCTGCTAGAAGTTGCAGGAAAATGTTCCTTATCCCGAATTAACTTTATATTTAAAATGTGTGAAGCTTCTCAGCAAAATGGAAACCAACCCGTTTAGAAGTTTCCTTTCAAATAGGACACATGGCCATGAGAATGAGTAACAGTGTAAGAGTTAGAATATTGGCAATTACTTCCTTGGTGCCCTAATTCCAAGCTATACTTTCTTTTATATGGGCTTCCTGGTTTTTTTAAAGAAATTTCACCCTAAAATGGAAAACATTTTCTTAATATTCTATTGGATACATTATAACAGAAAATTACAATTTCAGTAGATCAGTATTTTATGATGAAAAACAACATTTTCATGAACAATTCTTTGCAAGTTCTAGTAAAACTTTTCATATATTCAACCCTCATGAAGGCACATGCTAACAGAACAAGTGTGAAACTTAGATTTTAGTCTGAAGTGCTAAAAATAAGATTGTCATTTTTTCTACTCTTGTTGTTCAAATCTGTCAACTTACTTATCACCCCTTCCATTTGTTCAATATCTGATTCCTTACCCCCAAAATGGGTAAAAAATAACCAGAGAGCAAGTGATTATAAAAGAATGCCAGATGTAAGCAAGTAGATAATGTTTAAAAGGAATAGCTATCACTTTATTCTAAGTTCAAAGAAACATTTTTATTAATACTTGTGACCGTGACTGAAGCCCAAACTAGCACTAAGATTTGAAACTTCAATATGAAGTTTATAGCTCATACAGGATAAATTCTGGTGTTCTACATTAGCTTTCCTGAATCAGGATCTGTTAACTGTTGTTTCACAAGAAGGTTGCTTTCAAAATACCACAAAAATCAAATGTGGGCTTAATAGCAAGAAGAGCATGTGGAAAGTATAGTGCTGATACTAACATGTTTGATTCTCAGAAGGGAATGTGCAAACCTATAGATAGGATTTATATTCCTTTTGCATTAACAAATGGCACAGGCAACACAGGCTGCATTCCTTTATTGTGTCTCCACAGTGCTTGACAAACTCAATGCAGAGAGTCATGGAGTCCTACCCTATCCATGTACAGGACAGAAAGTAGTTTTCCTGTGTTGACTCCACATAAAATAATGGATCTTACTAGCTTGAGCATCATTTTTGGCTTTAGCTACTTTCCCTGCACAGCCCAATGCTGTGCTGGGGGACATAGAGTCCACTCAGGATTAACTCAGGATACTTACTTCTGGAACCTTCACAATTCATTAAATAGGCATGAGGTCTATCTGCATTTTAGCCTCCACTCAAGTTTAAAATATATAAAAAGGAAAAAAAAAAAAAAAAAAAAAAAAAACCTGTAAAAAAAAAAAAAGGCTGCCTGCTAAGATCTTCTGGAAAAGACTTATTAGAAGACTAATCAGTGTGTCTGATGTGATCCCTGAACCACTCTAGCAAAACTCAGGCTGAAAAGCCTCCTTGTCAAAATCAAGATGTTTCCATGTTTCACAGATCAGCTCTTTCCTCCAAAAAGCAAACCAAAAGATTTTTGTGAAAAAGTTCTTAACCATCCTGAATATAATTCTGCATAAAAATGTTAAGCTATTGCTGACAGCCATGGAATCCCGTTATTGCCATGCACAGTAATAGCAGCTGGGACACTCTTAATGTAAACAAAAAAAGTTTGAACTGAGATCTTCCAGGAAATACTTTGGAAGATTGATTCAAGTTAAGAGAAGATGCTGAGGCAAACATATATCTTGTGGCTTAAAATAACAGTAAAAGTAATTCTTCAGAAGACAGTATGCATAGAATAATTACCTATACTGTTTTCACAGCATGAAAGAAACTTCACTTGCTTAGAATCCCAGCATGTAAAGTCTTCACTAATGATGTTGTTTGGTAAAATTAATTATTTGCTGATACATATTTTAGCAATTATAGATTCTTCTGTGTGTCAGCTGTATGAATCCCACTGAGGAGGAAATGTAGGGTTAAAAAATATATAAGAATTCTTTACATAGTGTCTCTTCAAACTCAATCTCCATCTAAAGAAACCATCCAGGCAAAAAGAAGCACTCCTCATTAATATCACCTAGCTTGCTTAGAAAGAAATCCTAGTGGCTCTGATATTCAATGGATACCATTTTTCAAATGCATCCATCTGGAAAAATCCTCATATTCATGCTAATACAATTCTGTTATTCTATTATGTTATTCAACATACTGTAAGGAAGGAGTATAACATAATTCTCCATTGATAATGTAAGAAGAATAAAGGTGAGCCAGTATCCAAAATTAAAATTAATTATGTATTTCAAGCTTAGAAAAGTCAAATTAACATCTTAACAGTAACGTTAATTGCATGTTTTCTACTGAACATGAGTTTATCAAATTTTCCACAATGTATAATGCAGCCAAACACAAAGTTTGCTTATTTCAATAGTTCTTGAAAGGAAAATGTGATCAAAATTCCATTTTCAAGAAAACACTGTAGGTTCAATGATAATTACTCATAAAGCTGGCAGAGCATTGCTTCAAGTGAATTGCATAGTGGAAACTGCAATAGAGTAAAAATCCAGACTTTGCAATTCTATTTGGATAGATGTGTTTGTTCTATTTTGTAGTCAGAACAAAATTCTTGACCCATACCCAGTTTTTATCTTTCCTTCCCTTTCTGTGATGAAATCAGAGGAAGAGAAGTACCTAGCAGAGTTTTAGCTACAAGA
Organism: Phoebastria nigripes; assembly: GCA_035582835.1. Taxonomy (NCBI): domain Eukaryota; kingdom Metazoa; phylum Chordata; class Aves; order Procellariiformes; family Diomedeidae; genus Phoebastria; species Phoebastria nigripes. Next base: position 10,589 of record JAYKAV010000525.1, on the reverse strand, counting down.
CAGTTACATTTCAAAATGATAGCTACGTGCAGGAAGGTACATAGAATCATTAAGGTTGGAAAAGACTTCTAAGATCATTGAGTCCGACCGTCAACCCAACACCACCATGCCCAATAAACCATGTCCCTAAGCGCCTCATCTACACGTCTTTTAAATACTTCCAGGGATGGTGACTCCACCA